>JAQGBJ010000168.1:0-59027 GCA_034698345.1 Sphaeridia pumilis
CTTACCTGATTGCCATCATCTTGGTCACCGTAATTATCATGATCGTTGTCGCCATCGTTGGATTCCGCATAATTTCCATCCTGATTATCATGTTTTATAATCTACAAAATACACGAATTACTTAATATGAACTACATGGTCAAGTCAAGTCATAAAAACCTGCTAAGAAATCAAGCTTACGTTCAGATCGATATTGTTGCGTTCATGAGCCGTCATGGAGTCATCAGAGCCAGCATCGTCGTCATCCATCATTTCATCAGATCTCATAGGCGAATCGAACTGCATGCCAGCAGAGCGAGGAATGTCGATTCTCCGCGGAGTCTCCTTCTTCCTGCGCTTGTTGGCGATTCCGGATCCAGATGAGTTGTGAAGATTAAGGCCACTTTGGCTACCTCCGTGATTGGACAAATCCATGCCCATAGACATATTGTTGTTACTGGCTAAATAACTTGAGTTGTTATTGCGATGATTAGGCGTAGCGTTCGTTGACATATCGACCGTACTATTAGACATTTCATCGTCATTGACAGAACTGTTGTTTGATCCTTGCCCAGCAATATCATTTGATGGAGATCCTAGGCCCTTAATCTGTAAGGATTCGGCTGCCCTTAAAAGCGACTGTAGCTTATCCTGGTGAATGCTCACCTGAAAAAACCAAAGAACAGAAAATGTTAGTACATGGCAAACCCCGAAACCAGTTACCGCATTCAAGATTGTGGTTGCTTCAACAACTCGACTTACCTCTCCTTTGTACATGAATTCTACAAGGGCTTGTATCTCCCAAAATCGCATATCTTTCAGAAAGATGATGGGATGAAGATTCTGCGTTTCAGTTAAGAGGTTCTCAAAGTAAGTAGAGCATGCGGACAAGATCATCTTGTGGCATTTGATCGTGCGGCCCTCGCACCATAAAGTTAAATCCACAAATTGTTCTTGATTCCTGAGTTTAGAAAACATGGAGACAATGTTGGAATCATAATTGCCCCATCGGACGCACAGAAGCTGCTGTGGAGAAAAGTCCTTGGCCGCTTGCGGCGCCGGCGGTGGTGGAGTTGACATGACTCCCGAATCACGTCCACCGAGTGAATTCACTAGCCCAAGCGGCATTGTCTGTGGCGGCGGCGACCCTTGTGTATGAGCTGTAAATGAAAAAATCCATCATGAGTTTTTCAATTCCACATTTTCCTTATAGTATCCTTAAAAACTATTGTGGCACATAGCCATTTAAAACTACATTAGCACACAACAAAACCAGGGCATTTTTAGCAGTTTCTCACAACATTGACTCTCAGAGTGAAACTCTCCCGGCAAAAAATCAACTCTCTCCCATCAACATCAATTTCTTTCCTTCCACAGGTTCTCACCCCCATTAACGTCATGTAGCTCGCCAGGGAATTCCCAAGAAAGAAGGAGCCTTATCGAAACGAGCGGATGAGTTCGCCAAGTGAATTAGAAAGCGTCCCACCCGCCTTCCCTTCCTTCCTTGAAAACTTTCTACAATTTTTTACATTTCCACACACAATACCTCGCTCCTTCCCAGCAGCCATCATCCGTTCATCGTCATAATTTCCTCAGCCAGTCAGTCATTCAATCGCCAGCATTATCGAATTCGGTACAGACAGACGCTGAATTCCCAAGCTCATCTACGGCTCGTTTGACAAGGCGAAACCGTGATTCCGCTACACAGTTGACATGGACTGATACCCAATTAAACTTGTTTTCTTCCTGACCCTTTTGCCATGTCCATCCATCGACAAGTGTGTTCGATTCACCCTACCTTTTTCACACCAAACCAGGGTTTGAGGTCACACTTTTCTCTTGTAAACTCCTTGTTGTCCCGCTTTGCCATCCCGCAAGTCGACATTGCCGGTCACCAAGGAAGGAGATGAGACCGAAAAACCGGTTATTAACGAGATTCTCTTATTCGATAGGCCTTCATCCCACCATCACCGATTTCTTTAGCCCTCCATCTCAAACCCAGCTTTCTTTCTGCTTCATAAATTTCGGTCCATCTACGATTCTTGTCTGGTAAACCTGTACATATCTGAACATGTCTTGCTCGTCATCAACATCCGTCACGAAACCGCCCAAATTACCCTCAAACATTCAAATCCAAACTAAAAAAGCCCCTTGCCAAATTTCGCAAAGCACTAAGTGCCAGCCAGTCGTCGACACAGACGAAAAGACAACCAGGGCGAAAGTCCACCGGGCAACCTTCACTCACGCACATCTTAATAAGTACGCTCCTTATGCTCTTGTTCATCATGAAGGAGCGCAGCAGCGTCCTGATGATCGTCTTTGCCATTTCCCATCATCCGCCATGCACACAAATAATGGCAAAATGTATTGCAAAAGCAGTGCTTTGAAAAGGCGGTGTCCCTTGTACACGCACTCATTCTTCCAACAACAAATGGACGACTCTCTCCCATCATTTCTCAACAGCTTCTCAACGACAACGACGACGAGTCTCTTAACCTCTCCCTCTCTTTCAGCCTGACCCAATTTGGGTCAGTCGCCGAAAGATGAAGAATTAACCATCATCCACCTCCAAGATCCACAACAACTCATAATATTAACGCATGTCACCGCACCACCATAATACATCAAGAAATGACCAGCCAAATTAACTGCAATCCCATAAGTGTTCCAAAACCACACAGTCACACATTTTATGCGTTACAAAACAACCAACGCCGTTCAGCAGCCTGCAAGCATGAGCGACCAAAAGCCCTTGGACAGAAAGCGTCACCAACAACAACGCTGCTCCTCCTCCTGCTGCCGCTAAACCCAACGTTCCGATCCCCACCAGCAATGACCTCATTCTTCCGACATGATCAACGGAACGTAACGCTGCCGTACGCAACGCACAGGCAACCAACAATAAATTGCAGGTCACACGAGCTCGATTCTCACCCCCTTTTTCACTATTACCTCGTTTTTCGTCCCAACAACTATCCCACCACGTTTTCATCAGCCTCCCTGTCTCTACATCATATCATGGTCGTTATTCAGCACCAACTTTTGCAACAATCCCACCATCACACATCTTCAAACTTATACACCGACCGACAGCCGTAACGTCCATCGGCCTTTCTCGCTAATAACACCAACAAACCTCAACAAGACATTACAAACCTACATTGCCAGTCAGCGTCCGCCGCAAACTTTCAACCCTTTCAACAGTCGCCAGCGTCCTTACCTATAGCCGTTTCGTTACTCATATCAAATCACGCAACTTTATGTTACAGCGACCGAAAGCTCTCGCAGGTACTTGTTGGTACACCGAGCTGTTACAGCACTTGCAAACTTCCCTTGCTTGTCGTCGTCCTGCTTGGTAATTCGCAAAAATTCGCCAAGATTCAGTTGCTTGATGATTGACATTTTAGTTGTCATGCAACCATGGAATAGTAGTAATAATAAAACCCTTGCGGAATTTCGGACAACATTTAATTGCAATCCCAATCCCACAGTGTGCAATTTCTAAACACTACATAAATACGCATTATCCATTCCATTCAGAAAAGCCTTGGCACTACTCCGATCGGTCAGCCAACTTTTGCCCTATTGCAACATTACCTCCTCCACCCCCAATGCGGTAAAAATCTAACAACAACATCAACTTGTTCGTGCTGCAGTCATACCAAGGAAGCAAGCATTTTAAAAGCCCTGTAATAATACAATACAACCTCAGCTGATCCTTAAGGCCACACAGCCAAGGGACATGCCAAATCCTCGCCTGTATCCTTCATCATCCAACTGTAACGCCATAAGATGGTTAACAACTTTGACAAGAAAGAACCATAAACCCCATTCCGCTCGCTCACTGACTTCAGCTTCGGCAACCAGTCGAGGGAGTCCCTGCCATATCTCTTTTCCCAATAATATTTCATCACACGTTGCAATAACCAACGAGATTCCCTTCGGTAATAACCACATGAACCACGAGAAGACAAACTCGACCAACTTTTCGTCCTACCAATTTTTCACCAGCTCCCTCGCGTCCCTGCCTGGCAAGACTCTTGGTCGAGGTCTTTTAACGAAACATTTGCTAATCATCAAAGTTGTTACGCAGACGCTCCTGCTAAACAATCGGCAATCTTGATCCAAGGAAAAGACATCTCAAGGTACAATTCCCGCTTATGCACGACTCCCTTTCATTCTCATTATTCTTCCTTCGTCATCATCATCTGCTGCGGCCTTCCCTTGTGCAATTTCTTCGAGTCCCTCTCGTCATTTTCTTCCCATTGCCATTTTTCCTCCTCCTACAATACCATTTCGGTACACATGGCCCACAATCTCCTAAACCGTCCTTAAAGTACTCCCAACATCAAGATGCATACCCACCGACACGATCCCATCATCTCTCTTAATACATGGCCATAAGAAAAAAAACAAGAACCGATTTCGCAATAACCATGTACGTACACACTCACATCACCCTTTTCATCTCCCTCATGCGAAATCAATTGACAAACATCATTCCAAATAGTTTTCAAGAATCTCCGTCGTCTTATTAGTAGAAGCCATACACATAATGACGACATCCGCTCAAGTGTCTCCCGTCAAGGCTAATTGCAAAGTGTAAGTGTCGGGGACGAGGGTAGTTTGGGAAGTGGCGGCAGCAGCAACAACAACAACGACTAAACGACCGAGCAGTAAAGTAGCAGGTAGTAGGAGGAGATTTTCGGAATAACAAGTAACCTTGAACGGTGTACAAATAGAGGAAATAATGTTGTCAACTAAAAGTTGCAGCGCCCCTAATGACATGGGCTATTACTCCTCTCACAATTCCTCCTGAGACAAATGCCACAAAACAGTTAGCAGAGAGACAGAATTGAATGACAGAGAGACTCCCATACTCTCAGACTCGGCTCCACGGGAAAAAAACATATTAACCTTATTATACTAAAGTCCAAAGGATCCGAAAGTAATTTTACCTTTGCTAAGAGGCGGTGGGGTCGGGATCATGTGTTTATGTTCATCTCCTTCCGGAGTCATTTCTCGGCCTTCTCCATCTAAAACAAGGAAAAAAAACAACATCAGCATTAGAATCCTCTCGTCCCACTATGACTGTAAAGACATTCATTTTATTCTTGATCCCAATATAATGGTTACATATTGTATTATCCCAACAAACAGCCAGGTGATAGACAAAGGACTCGCATTGTTTGAGCACAGCAACCAACGCATACCTTGATCGGTTCGGTAAATAATATACACACCACGACAACCAACGGCATGAGACCATTTCACGACGCTTTATGATCACATAACGACAATACGACAACTTTCAAATGTATTATATACCCACTTTCTCTTCTTCCGCCGCCGCCACCACCTCTATCCATCCTCGCCATTCGCCATATCCCCATCCTTCTTGATCATTTCCTCATTTAACTCGGTCGGATAGTCCGTCAAGTCTGTTAGCACGGAATACTCTCAACAAATATCTGACTGACTGACTGACTCTGTCTCTCCCATTTTTGCAATTCTCAACATTAAACAGGCTCGCCCAGGCAGTATTAACGCTACTGCTGCTATGTACATGGATTTTTGTTGGTCTCGCTTGGCGGAATGTAGCGTGCCGCATCCCTACATTATATTATTCGCTTCCCCAACTTTTTACCATGCATTTTCTAGCCCTTTTCACCAGAACCCTACCACCATACCAACAACCAACTGCTAAAGCTGACCCGGTCCTCTGTATCAGCATCACCAGCAGCCCCACTTTTGTATTTGTAGCACAAGATCCGTCCGTGACAAATATTATTCACAATATCTTTTCTATTTACACCATATCTAATATAATATGCTTGAACCCACCAGACACAAGTGTGCAAGTGTCAGAAAATTTCCTCTCTCTCTCCTCTGCACTTCTTTCTACTGCAAACGTACTCGGGGAGAAAAGGCCAACCCCGACCACATGTCGAATCCAATATCCCCAAGTTTCCTTATTCTTTGTCATCAAATCCCAGCCCTATTACATTACAACTTTCTTCCTTAAGCCTACTACTAACTAACTAACTTTACTTTGGAGCCTCTTCCATCTGTCGTGAGGCTCTCGCTGAATATATATCATGATGACAGCCTTTTTAATTATTGCCAACGTTAAACCAGTTCCACAAAGGCAGACACGACGCTTGCCAATTTCATAGCTAAATTTCATTAGCCTCTCCTCATATTCCTTCACAAGGTTCATGTGGATCAAGCGACTAGTGTCCAGCCTGAAAATAACCAGGGTGGCTAAAAAAATGTTCTTCACCACCATCTAACTATCCTCTCCTAATCTTTTTAAGGTCGTTTCACCAACTAAAACTTTTGAAGCTAATATGTAAGAACAAGAAGCTTCTCCTTAACTTTACTATATAGTATGTTTCCAGCTGAATTTAGTGGATCATGATGACAGTTTACTACTGGGTTTTAGCCTGCTCCTTCTTATTTCTTGGTAAATAACCCCTGGACGCTCAAAGCTTCTTACGATGGCTTAGACCAAGTTTATAAAGTAAGTACATTTGAGCATGATGACGCTTCTAGACGAGCTAAAGTCAAAAGAGTCCGATGAACGGATCATAATCATCATCATCATCATCATTCATCTATTCAACTATGTACTAGGAGCAGGAGGAGCAGCCTTCTTGTTCTTGTTCTTCTAATATTCCACTAACATCAACGATCGACTAGCTATCCCGACGGATCCGTCTGAAATCCCACCAACGCTCCTTACTCGGCTAACTCGGCTGCTGGTGGTGGCTGGCTTATCAGGCAAGTCTGTTAAAGTTGCAGTTGACAAGTAGTAAAGTATGACGGGCTTTGATGATGATGATGATTCTCCTGCTTCCCATCCATCGCTTCCACCAACAACTCCTTCAACCCAACAACTAATAACAAGGCACGCTAATATATAGCAACGCTCGCTGCTCCTATTCCATCATCCAAGCACAAACTCATCGAGCCGAGTATATTTTCGCAACCCAACGTCCTCGAAACTAACGCTTCCTGGATACACAACCAAGCACCGCCGCATCATTCATGACATGTAAGCGCTCTGCTGCTATTAGAAGCGCTACCAGCCTCCCTCCCGGTCGACCTTTTAGCATATGGTCCATCCTCGGGCTTTTGTGCGTCCGTCCATCCGCCCGTCCTGCAATTGCACCATCATCCTCATCATATAACGCCGCTCCCTATTTTCCGTCTTGTTCGTCTTCTATTAGCTCCATGCTAAAAACCTGGTCGTAGAAGAGGAGGATGGGCATATTCCGTAATAGGAAAAAACTAACCATGATATTTCATGCAACCAAATCCCTCTCTCATGGATTCAGCGAGCCGCCAACGACGCTGCTGCTCTGCTCCTATCCTCCGATGACGACGATCATGCAACCAACGCTCCTGCTCCTTGCAAATCTGGACGTTCCCCGCAATTCCTTTTGTGCGCAGATTCTTCTAGGACTAGCGGAGCAGTAGTAGAAGTAGCCAATGCTGAAGCCTCCTTGCTTACCAATTGTGCCCGCCTTCTTTCCCATCCGCGTCATCGCAGTAAACACACTACTTTTTACCAAGAGCCAAAAGTTGTGTTTTTTGCCTTGGCGGGCGGGATTCGGGGTTTCGGGAATTCCCCGCCGCACATGCTCCGAATCTCTTTGCCATTGTCTAGTTGTAAAAATACTACAAGAGCCCGTGTCTACCATGATCCAAGGCAATGACTACGACTCCCGGACTATCTTCCACTATCATTCGACACTTGGCTCATGACAGATAGCGACATTTTACGACAGGTAAACATTCCAATTTGCTCCTAGCTAGAAACAAACACGATACTGTCTTTATCTATCTGACAAACCTTTTCTTGTATATAATGCTTCTCCATGCTTCCTAACCTTCTCACTCGCATTATTCGTCACCCTTGTAATCATCCAAATATTATTGACTGACTTGACCATAGTGTAGCACTTGTTAGCTATGCTAGCTGATGATTCGGGTACTTTTGTTAATCCCTGATTCTGTCCCTCAAACGTTTTCTTCCCAAAACGTCGCTTATTGATTGTCCACCACCACCATATAATCCGTACAGCTCAAGGACTCTGCTAAAAAAGTACCCAAGACACATCTAATTTTAACCCAGGTTCGTTCCGACTCGCTGAACAATCCCAGGTTCAGCTTTAGTCATCATGCTTTTCTCTTGTAATCTGCCTCGGTCGAATCCGATATGTACTTGCTAGTCGGTATCTCCTTGGGAAACTTTGTAGCTCCGATACCTGGACGATCCAAGTTTCAGTCAGAGTCAATCTCTCCCTCATCAACATTTTCTTGCCCGAACTTGTCGGAGCAAAAGACATGATGAAGGAGCTAAGGAACCTCTCTTCCTCCGAAATATCACAAGTGCGCATTATACAAAGACGGGAAAATCGGGGGAGAATTTTGGGGATTCGGCTCAACTTTAGGTACCTCCTTACACCTCCTTGGGTCATTTGAAGGGCGAAAGCTTTTGGCTTTTGGGGCGGCGGGTAAGATGGGTAATTCCGAAGAGGGTCGATTTTGACCTTGGACCGAATGACTGGTATTGTAGTTGACGTGGTCGTCGTGTATATATCAAGAAAACTTTGGTTCTCACAAGATGTATGTGTGTGTGTAAGAGGATAAGAGATTTAAAATTACCGAGCAAATGCGACAAAACTTTTCCAGGGAATTTTAGCATGGTAATGGGCGGTTCGGGGAGGAGCCCAAGTGGACTGTCCTGATTGTACTCTTCGTTGAGGTCGCGGCCCGCGTCAGAGGCCTCTTTGAAAGCCTCCTGCTTGAGCTTCTGATGACGTTTGGAAGCCAAGTGCTCCTTGATTCTGTCGGAGCGGGCTCCGATGCTCTGACAGCAGAAGCGACACACGAGAATCCGAACCAACTGGCCATCTCGAATGATGGAGCGCGAAGTGAAATCGATGCGGTTTTCAGCAGCGTACTCGTCGACTCCTTTCCGCTTTCGGCCGTTTCCTTTACAGGGCCGGCCTCCGTGTGTCAAATACATTTTGATTTTCAATAGTATGACGCTGCACTTTTACAGAGAAAAACAATCAACACTAAAAGACACTTGAAAACTGGAACAACACCAGCAGCAACAACAACAAAAACACGACAATTTCACACGAATCCTCGGGAAAATTATCACGAAAAAAACCACGGAAAATTGTACTAATATATATATAGCCACCTGTTGATCAAGAATCAAGAAGGGCTAGGAAAACCAGGGGAAAATTGTCCGAGTCCAAAGTCATGCGACTTTTACCACGGGCTCTTGTAAGGGAGTGCAGGAGCAGGAACAGCAACAGCAGGAATCACGGAGGGCTCACAGTCGTCTCTTTCTCTCGGCACCGTCTCCACACGACTATTCTCCCTTTTCCCAAGACTCGCTCTCTCCGCTTCGGGATTCTGAAACTCTCTCTCTCTCCCTCGCTCCTCTCCTCTCTTTCAGATCCCGTCCTCCTCTCGTCGTCGCTCACAGCTTCAGGAGTGCGGACTGTGAATGTGTGCTTCATCCCCACACATGAGCAGGGAGAGAGCGGGTGCACGCCTACATCACCCGAACCTCCTCCTCCTCTTCCTGTGCAGTAGACGTTGCTGGTGCTACAAGACCATGGCATCCTCCCAGCCCGAACCGCACGAAAAAGTTTGAGATCCGCCAAAGTATAATAAGCAGTGCTTTTACTCACACACATTAATATATACACGACATGAACGTGTAGCGTTGTTGATGCTGCCTCGTTCCTGCCCATGTTCCATTTCCCCCTCCATATAGTCACACCTGAACCATATTTCCAATCCTCCATATAAACTCCCCATGTATATACTCCTGGTCTTTTCAGCTTCCGCTCATCATCATCATCATCAGGAGGAGTAGTAGGAACACACCTGTGTATATAATTCCTTGATGGATTCTAAACTACCTGTGTCCCTACTGCCTGCCTCCGAGGCTATTTTCAGCTTCCCGCACAACAACAACTACGACACATTTATATATATATGCATTCAATCAACAGGTGAATGTTCCCTCTAAAAAAAGCCAAATGTGCCCGAATTCAAGCACTATCTACAAATACTGTAGGCTGAATTCCCTAGCACTGAACCTTGTCCAAAACACATGCCAGAGTTGATATAATAGTAATTAATAGCTTGGAGAGAATCCACGAGGAACGTCAGCTATTTGCAGCGTCATATATTCCGAATCCGCCCCACCGAAAAAATCTGCTCCTTGGTTTCATTATATTCCTCCTGCCATACACACACACATACACAATTCACACAATCTGCATGCATAATTAAACGCTGGGATTCTCAATACTCCACCTCCCCCCACCCCTCCGTAAACTACAATGCTTCTATATGCCATCTTGACAATATTCACATTAGGAGCAACTGCATAGAGATATATATTTTAGGAGCCCGAATTCTTTCTTGTAAATATGTTATCGGCGAAAGAGGGAATGAATCCCAATTACTCATTTGATATCTGCGGTTTCGCAAATGACCTCACATGTACGTATATATCTATGTATGTATTTTGGAGCAAGAGGAAATTAGGCAAAATTACGCTTTTGGCATACCAAAGAGATAAACCCGCTATAAAAGATTGTGCAAATTATGGAATGAGTCAGAGGCGGGTTTTGGTCGAGAGCCATTGAAATTTTAGGTAAATATTTTTAGGGAGTTTAAAAATGCTACAAGTTTTTAAAACGTTTTCAAAAATTTTGGCGCTGGATCCTCATGTTTGGAGGAAATATTTTTGGTGTTGGGGTTTAAAAAATAAATATTTTGTGGGACCTGGGGAAATCGTATGAGGGAAATTTAATCAAGTTGCAGCAAAAATATACGGCGGCGCATAAGGAAAAAATTGCAAAATGGCAATAATAAGGATTGCAACAGCTGAAAGAGAGTTTCCCGCTGCGTTGGGAATAAATGTGAATTTGTGTGATGGTGGTAATAATAATGATGGTTGAGTGGCGGTAGAGACAAGTTTATATATAAAACACTCTGAATGAGCATCAAGAGGATCGCAAGTATGAACCGTGGTAAAGTATACTACTGTACACATGGCGAATATTTAGGGACAGGTACAGGTTAGCAGGGATTGCAATTACCTGTGCTGTGAGCAGAAGCGTGCGGGTTGAATGGCAAAAAGTGTTGTTGGATTGGGCTTTATATAAAAAGTGACTTTTAATTCGCATCTTATACTCAACTTTCCTTCTCACGGATTGTGGGACAAGGCTGTTGTTGTTCCTGCTCCTTCTCGCCACCGCCAACAATAACAACAAATTTAATACGTGGTGGAAGAGCCTTGATGAGCGGGGCAGGAGTATACAGCGTCAAGGAGCAACAGCAACAACGTTTTTTTCACCTGACCAGCCAACAACGCTCCCGTCATCATCAGCGTCCACCACCACCACAACAACATTTTCGCACACACATCTTTGCGTCTTGTGGCCAAACCCCTTCTCCTCCTTGGGGTTTGCGAATATATAATTGCCGTTTCCAAAAGTCAGTCAGTAAGGCAGTCAGTCCATGTACCTGTACCAAACCAACGTCTTCTCGTCTCTTTTCGACTCTCTCGGGCGGGATTTGCAATGCAACTTGATTGTCATCCTGTATGTATCCACACACACAGTCCTTCATTCAGCCAGCCATTCTTATTCTTCAACCCCTTTCTTAATCTCCCCGTCTTTCTTGCTAGCTGATAAGACTGAAAAGCTCCGAACACCTGAATTCATCACGTTATCATACACGTATACAAACTGACTGGGCAAAACCTGAATTTTAAAAACAAATATGCAAGTCAATACACAAGAGGGTATGGGAATCGCCAAGTTGGTTAGTTAAAAAATCCCGTCATGGAAGCGCAGAATATTTATGCGGTGGGAGTTGGAGTGGATATACGTGGTATCATATTCATGATGAATTATATGTATCTAAAAGCGGGCTTTGAAGAAGAATGTGGAGGGAAGGGTGGGTGGGTACCAAGAAATCTACCTGGACAAGCCATGTTGCACTTTTTGAATCATCAAAAGTCAGCGCCAGCCAGCGTGCTTAAGGTGACCTTGGAAACTTCTCCCCAGAAGTGATGGTGGTGGTGGAACCCATCCAGAACCCGTTTGGATACTCTTCTCCCCAGATGCAAACGCAATTAAATTGCAAAATTATAAAAGTGCTATGCGAACATGTAATAGACGGGGACATGCAACGAGAAACAATTACGACCAGCTGATAGGCGCACAAGGAGAGATGCAATAAAATTGCAATTATTGCAGCGATGTGTGAGTGACGTTCAAGGATTTTGCAACCCTTCCAACCGTTTCCGTATTGTAGGTTCTGCCATTATAAATGGCTTTATAATTTTTGTTGCATCTGGAAACCTGCTTTTTACAAGGTGACAGAAGGGCTTGCAAAAATTATTTACCGTTAGTTTTATAACACCTGGATGCAAACGCATCACCGTATTACAAGAGCCAGGGACTGACTGGAATGATTAATTTAGTTTTATTAATTTTTAATTATTATTAAACTGCTACCCAAACTTTGAGTGAGGCCATTTGATAGGTGAGAAGAAACTGCGTCTGCCTACCTACCTGAAAATAATATAGTAGTTTAAAAGCAATTTCAAAGCTACGACTATAATCGCCATCAACTCCACTTGCTTTTGAAACAAGGTCCATGAAAATTGCCATGTATCTAAATTTTTTAGCCTTCTTCCTTTCCAGGCAATATAATAGTTGGAAGGATAGTAGAAAGTGCTAAAAACAACTTTATGCGCAACAGCACGTAATCGGGATTCATGGTTGGCGGATTTGAGGAGGAGGAGGAGGTGGGAGTCTCATATGCAAGTAATAAAGAGACGCTTGTTCAGGATCCCAGAGACTCTCTCACCAGAACCACTTTTAGAACGACAAGGGGAAACCAGGTAGGTGGGTTGGGTTAGCGGAATCCGTATGCGCCTGACTATGAATTCGCTCCGAGAAGGAATCATTTTAGAGCATATAGTGACGACCTTATCTGGCATCCGACTGGCAATTTTACCCTGTCGCCCAACTCACCTTTTCCATCCTAGATTAAGCCAGGATGCTCTTGTTGAATCTCCGCTGTATACTACTTTATTATTCCATATGCTCAATAGACGGTGGTATTTTTTCCCGCCCGGACCAACTGACCCGCATCAGCGCACCATCCCAGAATCAGAGACATGTGTGAATTGATGGAGCTCGATTCAATCCATAAGCCACAACAAGTGGTATGAAGAAGAGGGGCAAAATTGGCAATGTATCCTGATAATACAACGGCACTGAGGCAAATCGCCGCCGAGGTTGATTCTTATTGTTATTATGCCGATTTCCTGTCGTACGACGCTTTTGGGTGTAAACGGTGTAATGTTGCTTGTTTTTTGGCAAAACACCTCGTATTGTGGAGGCAGTCAAGGAGTGAGATTTCAGCAGACGTGTTTTACTGACACCATTATGCAGGGCTTGTACATATAGTAACTGTAGAAAATTGAGCAAGTCAAAGACTGGGTAAGAGAATGGCAAGGAGGAAAAATCTGAAACGTAGCATGAAGAACGGCCGCAGTTTTTTACGATGGTGGTGGTGGTGGAAAGTGGTGTTGGTAACTTGGCTTACACACATATGTTGTTAAGAAACCAGGTAGGCAGAAAGGGCATTATTAAATTGCATGCTCAAGAGTATCATGTGGCTGCGGGAGTGGAGTCTTGCGGCACGTTACACAGGTAATTTGCAAGGAAGAATATGGAACGAAATGTTGGAGGATACCTGTTTGCCTCGTTCTTTTCCTTCTTGTCGCCATCATATCGGCGACACACACACATACACATACATTATACAGGTAAGCGAAAAGGAGAACCCCCGTGCTCATCCCTCGCTTGCTACGGCAAGATGGAAAACTGGTCATATAGACCGACCGACCGACAGAGCTTGACACAGTTTCGCAAACGGATTTTCATCACGATCCTTCTTCCATCTACAATCTACAGCGAGCCGAGGTGGCACGAGATTTTGCTCATGCTCAACATGATTATTACGAGATGAAGGAAAGAGACGGAGCATTGAGGAGGGCCGATGAGGGAACGAGATTCGTCAAAACCAGTACCAATTCACATGGACGCTTTGGCGTTTTGGCATCACCAACAACAAGGAACCGCAACAGCGGCAGCGACGCTGCGGATGCCTTGCCCAAGAAGCCAGCCAAGGATCGCTGCTGTTGTTGCTTTTTAAAATCTTTTCCCATCTCCTTCTACCTTACCGTGTATAATATATACACGTACCCTTGTTGTGCTCTCAGCGCAATAATAAAATAATCCCTTGTTGCGAATCAAGCCCATTTAATTCTCATCCGTCAAGAGCCATTCTGTCTCTTCGTGCATGCTTTTAATGGTTTGGCAAACACACACACATGTCTGCTTTTCTTCAAATTAAAGTCTCTCTCTCAAGGCACCACTCAGCCCATGTAATAATCTATTCCGCTACACACACACACACACATACACAGGTATATCTCAATCACCTGTGAGCAGATTCTGCTCTAATAATTTTTCACCGACACACAAGAAGCAGAAACAGGGATAGTAAAGATCCCTACAAGAATTTTCATGTAGTTGACGGTAGGTCCCTTCTTGGCCAATTACATTACTCATTATAATTATACGAATCGATGGAGCGATCTCGTATGCTTTTTTGGTATCATTCTTTCTCTTGGCCGTCCTACTCTTTCCCTACATTGGCTCCCAGGCGAAACGCGGCCCTTGGAAACTTCAAGTTCAAATTACATGACTGACTGAAATTGCGCTACATGTACGTAATGTCTGAGTCTCTGTATTAAATACTATGCTACAGGAAGAACCAGTCTGACGGCTACAAAAATCAGTCTAGTGGATGCTCAAGTCTCGGAGAAAAATCCGAGAAATTTGACAAGCAGGCAACTCGTTAAAAGCTGACCCATTTTCGCCAACTGGTATTTTGCTGCTGCCGCAACTTCTTTGTACCCACCGAACCAACCCGTACCGTAGAAACAAGGTTTTAAAAAACTAGGTCTTTTGGTCTGACTTTGGCTGGCTCCCACACACACCCGGATCCATCTTGATTGATCAACTAGAACAACCTTTCTTTGTTCAATCACACACACACACACACCTTTCCTCCATTATCATAACGTGTCTGAGCATCGAATTACATTATTATTCAACGTTATAATACCGTTTCCCCGGGCCATCCGTTATCCTATCGATTTATATTACTTGTTGAATATTTCCCGAAATGAATTATTCTGCCACTACAGCTGAGTATACACAATTTTTGCCATTCTTGTATACCTTATTCGGCCAACTGTTGGTTGAATGGAACATTCGTCTGAATGAATCAAGAAACCGCATTACAAAATCTTTGCTGATTCCCCGTTTATGGTGGTTGCCATTTCCCTATAATCTCACCTCAGGAGCAACGAAGAGAAATAGTTAGAAGCGCGCGAAAGCGACCACCAGTAACTCCCTCTACAGTGAAGCGCTTGCGTTACTCGCTTTAACGTTTTTGCAAAAAACTATCCATGGCTACAGAAGAGGAGTATTGTTGGAGGCGTGTGAGCGAGTAGGGATATTATAGGAACGTTAAACAAAAGTAGTAAATTATCAAGCCACTTTACTGATGCACCTATGGCCGGAGGCATAAAAGAGTCATTCATCATGAATTGCAACAAGGCATTTTCCGCATAGTTTATTATGATGGAGCGCTATTTACGGACAAGGAGCGTGTTGCACATTCTGAAGGCTACATATATTCGCAAGGATCATGGAAACCAAAGTGATTCTGCAAGTTGAAATTGCAATATCTCTCGTTCCAGTAGTACTGGTATGTACATATATATTTTTGCGAATCTCATCCTCCTTCTTTTGCTGACACCAGAGTTGCATATTATGTAGGAAGAAGCATTGGGTGTTTGTTGTTGCATATATAGGAGAAGAGTTGACGTGTGTTATTGATGCAACCTTGATGAGGAGAGCAGTAGGTTTGTAGGGATAAAGAATGAGCGAATTCGCACGTTCATTCGCATTGAAAAACCCTTTTGGAAGCTGCAATAGCCTGAGGGGTTCTCCACATACTCGACACAACAACACAATCATCTGTGTCTTTGCTTCGTTTGCAAGTTTGATTATATTGTTATTATTATTACTATAGGAGGAGAATATATATTCATTGCAAGCAAGTATATATACTATCTGTCAAGTGACGTAAGTGCATTCCGGAGAGGCTCAGTCAATATATGGACTCTCCTCAAGTATGCAATGTATGCACAATGTGCACTATCGTAGAAGCGCTTTAAAATTGAACGACTTGACTGACTGGATATATAGGAGGGTTGTATAGATTAATTATTGAACTTAATGGGGACATTGTAGAATCTTGGCTCAAGGTTTCTTCTCTAGTTTCTTCCTTGCAGTTCCTATTACTTGTTAAAAAGCAATTGGTAATTTTTCCCTTGAAGCAACTTTAACGTGGTGGGGAGGATTAGTTTTTTCCGTACAGCACTAGTCCACTAATATTTCTTGTTTATCTGCCAATTTATTTAATCCTGTTCCATTTCAAAACCTCGTTTGCTCCTCCTTCCCTGTCAATCTTGAGATCAAAGTCCATCGAAACCAATTCTTGTTCCACCGCCGCACCTGTGTGTCGCTCTCAGTCAGTCTTCAGTCAGCTGACCTCAAACCGAAGTTCTACTTTGGTAACAACAATACCATACAAAATCCCGGCCTCAGCTTCCTCTTTAATTGTAGTCAAAGACTCTTCTCTCCCACCTGTTGCTCCCACGAGAAAATTGCTTTCCTCTACTCAAGACCGATTGTCGTCTTCGTCGTCGTCGGATGAATAGTGAAACTTTTTCTCAATTGTTTTACTTTTCCGCTTTGATTCACCATGATGCAGGAAGCTTGACCGACCGGGAGTAGAAAGTTTGATTACTTTTGCCGTACTTATATATACGCACCTTGGGCGTGAAACAAGAAGAAGAATTGCAGAATTTTGTTTCCAACCGTAAACCTTGAGGAACCAGATGAATGGTTCCCAATTTATGAAACACTTGTACACAAAAGTGCATGAGCCAATTTCAATCCTAAACACGGGACTAACAGGCTACCAACAGCAGTTATTTAAGCCGTATGGGCCAGCAGCTGCAAAATATCATATCTATTCTCGTGAACCCAGTCACGGTCAGGTCAAATGGATTCATTCATAAAATAGTATCATGTGGTTGTTTGTGTGGATAATCCGATTTCGGTTGGATGATTGAGAGAGCTATGGCTAGCTAATTAAATCTAAAGGAAAAACGTGAATGTACAAAAACGTGGCACTTACGTGGTCTCATGTTCAGCGAAGCTGCTACTGCAGTGGCAACGGCGGCGGTGGCGGCATCGTGCAAAAAAGGGTTGGGGGAAGAAGTGTTGTTGATGGTGAGGTCGCGTGGTTCCCGTTTGATCAGATCTTTACCGAGGACTTCGAAGACGTAGGGACACTTGTGGTGGCGGAGGGTTGAAGTTCCTTGGGACTTTGAGCGGTACAAGTAGACCATGTTGCACCCTCGGCAGGCGACAACATCCTTGCACAATTTGCCATCCGAAATACATTTGACCCGGCCGAAATACTTCCAAACATCGCTCCGCGTCCTCTTTTCAGACTCGCAGACGACTTTGGCTTTGCCGTTCCTCAGGTAAAAGTCGACAAGTTCCTTTGGGAGTTCAACATCGCAAGCGGAGAATGAGTGCGCCGACGAGGACGATGAGGCCACATTATTATTTGACATGGCACTTGGAGCTGCGGTTAGGGTTAGATTGGACGGATGGTGGTGGTGTTGGTGGTGGTGCTGTTGCTGTTGCTGTTGCTGGAGATGATGGAGGTTGTTGTGATGGTGGCGAAGATCGGTGGCGCCCATCGAAGAGCGGGAACCGCTGCTGTTGGAAGTCGTTGTCAAACTCAAAGGGCCGCCGCTACCTCGCATATTGATTCCTCCAAGGTGACCGGAACTGCTCACCATCATAATACTTGTTTCTTGAGTAGTTTTTTAAAAGTAGCTGCTGCTGCTGGAGGATCGATTTCAAAAATTGGTGACACCGGTCCCACAGAGTTCCTGCACACACATGAGAGCAAAAGGGTCACTGGGTTAGTAGTGGAAACTTGACAAGAGAATGCTGAAACTGAAATGGGATTTGCAGAAGAGGACACCCACTGCACACGGAATCATCGAGCCTCTAATTACGATTGACCAAGAATTTTGAGCGTTCTCGGTATCTAATAAAGTGAGGGTTGAGGCAGTCTTGCTGGACTGGTTCATGGAGAGAGTAGTTGTCTTGCCTTGGCGATGCAATTCTCCTGCTGCAGGTGAATTGCACAAAAGTTGGCAACTATGGAACGAGGCTCACAATAGGACTGACTCTTGGCGTTGGGCAGAATTGTTGGGCTCTTGTTGCCAAGTACAAGAGCTGAGCCAAGAATCTCCTAGCCACCACGCTGATAATGGTCGAACACGGATCCAAACCCCCATTTCTTCTTCTAGTCGTCTCCTATCAAGTTATAGCGTGCAAATATTACGCTACTACTGGTGGTGGTGGTGGTGTTGGTGGTGGAGCAAGTTTCAAAACTAGGAATAGCTCTCCATTTATATGCTACTTTAGCACATGTTGTTACGTGGAGCGTGTAAAGTAAATCTCACGTAAAGGCGTAGGTTAGTTCCACCACCAATACTAACAACATACACCACTACTTTTCTATTCCTACTTCTCCTTCTATAACTAGCCATCAAATCTATTGTGCATCTCGCGCATCCCATCCCTACTAATATTCAAGTTCCTAATGCCTCTTTTATTCACACACACATGCATTCATCCTATCCATGTTGTTGTTGTTTGCATTTAATAATCTCCCATCCTATGGCCACTACTTGTTTCTGCGCCTCAATTATGCAATTTTAAGTCATACTCATCTTATACTATAGGAGGAGCGCAGCGTAGGAGCGCCGCTCCTTCTCCCTCAATCTTTTTCCTCCAGCTGATCCATGCATGTTCACTATGTATGTCATCCCTTTTTTTGCAAATTCGCAATATATATATGCACGTACAGGGAAGCGCAGCGCTCTGATGCTGATGCTGCTCCTCCTCCTTGCACTTGCCAATGCCAACCTGTTGCAGCGCTGCGCTCGCGCGCTGCCGTATGTAGCTTGTGGATGAATTTCAATTATCGCATTCACTTTAGTTATAAACTGCTTTTGCCTTAGAGTCAGTCAGCAGCAGAGATCAAGCCAAAGATTATATAAAATCCATGTGTGAGGGGAAGATGGGCAAGTTAGTATACATATAAATATATTGGAAAAGCTTATCTGGAATACAACGATAATCCATTGCGCGAGGGGGGATTTCAGCAGAGATTCTAATATACACAAAGGATTCAAGCAACGTTTTAACGAGAGGGGATGGACAAGTGTTATGCTCCTGTTGTTGGACGGAATTGCTCCTCGCTTAGAAAAAAACTAGTGCCAAGGATACTGTATGAAAAAGGTTGGAAAAAATGTGCAAGATTTGCAAGGCTAATAATTGTTGCCTCCCAACTTGTATCTTGTTGCCAAGCTGGTGCATTAAGGTAGGTGCATATTTGACAGGAGGAAGAATATAACAAGTGTGTATATGTATACGTAGTCGTATCTTGAAATTGTATAATATAGAGGCTCGTGATGGTTGGTAGTAGTAATCCATGAAATCCTTTGTCCCATTTAAAAATGGCAACAAGATCAACAACTAGGAAGTTTGCAAAGGATGCAGTTGGCAACAAGTTTATATATATATTTATATATACAAAATCTATAAGCTCCAGTAGCATTTACTTGGTCTCACGTGACGAGGGGGTTATAGGGTTGGGTGGTTGGACACGTTATAATAATAATATTAATCTCTTTGGAAGGAAAACCTGATCTCTGGGATATGCGCTTACCTTGACTCACTGACGCTGCTGTCTATTTCTGTTTGTCGCTTCTCCAGATGATTGACATAAAGGTAAAAATTGCACTCCTCCTCTCCTATGTTTCATGCTTTTGGTGTGATGGGTCCACAGGTGACGCTAATCCGTCCAAGTGCAAACATTCGCAAGAATATGCATTATGTAACAGCACAACAACAAGGAACGACGACGAACGTCAAAGTAGCAACTCAAGTTTGGCCACCACAAGTGGTGATAATTATCGAGGAAAACTCGTTTCCAACGCTACAGCGTTGACTTGGTCCATAAGTCTGCATCTACACACGGTTATGGGCTATAAAAAGTTGGTTGTTACTAATACGCTGGATGCCCTTGAAAATTTGCAAGGTACGTCTTGATGGTGAGGGGATGCACATGGATCACCACCACGTAATCATGTGTGCAAGTGGAAGAGCAAGGGATCAAAAATGGCGTTGGCTTGGTCCGTCGATGCAGTTTCCTCCAGCTTGGTTTCTATCTGTGCTCGTGCTGCTCTGCTCAAGATTGTGCTGGAATCATTATTTTTCTTCCCCAACAACAGGAATTCGCAAACATGTATATGTATGCACACATATACACAAACACACACTCCTCTTCTCCTCCCAACACATAAAAACTGGAAAACCTCGGAACACGTAAAAATTCGCAACAACTGGTTTCGTTCTCGCGAAACTCGTGCGCAAGCCTGAGCATAGGCAGAGCACCGATGCAAGCAATTATGCAACGCAAGGAACTGGGTTACTGTGTAACTCGTTGAACAAGAATTCAAATCGAAGACGACGATGGGAACAATGATTGCTAGCTGCGCTGCTGGACAAGAACAAGGATCAACTAAAAGTGGCTGCTTGCGCAGAAAGCTGTGATGGTTGGTAACCTGTGGTGTATGGATGGATCGAATAATGCTGGTTCCATTTTTGGCTCTTTTCCGGAACATGATTATGCATTGGAATTGTGTAAATCGAAAGTGTTCTTGTTCGACGATAATACAAGAAAGAGGAAGCCGTGTGGGTACCTAGCAAAAGTCGGTTGAAATGGACTGGTCAGTACTCAGGCAGTACTGGTGATGATGTACCTGTTTCTTGTATAAATCCGGAATCTGTGTCATCCGTACTATTTCTCACTCTTCATAACAAGCCGCTTTAATAGAAGAATAAGAACGAGTCATAAATAACTTTCTAGGCGAACATTATGTGGCCGAAGGAGGGAAAGATGAACAAATAATAATGTGGACACTTGACCAAACGGGGGACCAAAGGGTTCTCCAGTCAGCATGTATTTACAGACAATCGACAAGGATGAGCTCCTGTGTCAACGGAACCATCAAGCATCATGTAAGAAGAAACTGGAACAACAATTACTTACAAAATCAGGCGTTAAGCCACACACGGATCGTCCAAGGATTTTGGAGAAACAGTTTCTCCAGCATCACTACTTGCAGCAGGAGTCATATAATAATATAAGACGACCATAAGGACTTTCAAGGCTCCACACAAGATGAGATAGATAGCCGGCCGAGACAACAAGGATGTCCCGGAATACACTCAAGGACTTCCGCACAGATTACGGTACTAGTGAACGGCAGTGGCAACATGTACAAGTCTGGAAACTGGATTTTTCAACGTCCCGTATCCCAACCCAACGCCGGAGAAATTTTTCTGCGCTAGTTGTGGTTTGTACTTGGATTAGTTGGATGGAATAATCACTGAAAATTTCGCTGGTACTGGAACAAATTGATCGATAACAGGGACGGATTTTTGTAGCGGCTATAATAAAACAGAGCTTTTGTGTCCGCCGGGCAGACTTGATGAGTCCGTATTCCAAGTACTAATGCAGAAAAACTAGGTTGCGTAAGATCATAACGTGTGTGTGTGTATCATCATACATGATTCATTCAAGTAAAAGTTGGTTTTAGGAAAATATGAGAGCTCCTAGTTTCTACACGTTCAGTAAACACTCTCATGATCGAGACGAGTCCGGTGGTAGAAAACCGTAACGTTATCTATTATTTATCCTTTGCTCCACAAGTTGCCATGAATGCATGGTATTCATTCAGCCATTTTCGTCCCCTCAACTCAACTAGAGATATACGGAATCTATACACGTTTTTCCTGAATACTAGTAGCTTGCAAGTTACTATTTACTGATTACACAGTCACAGAATTGTACGTGACGGCAGTTTTTAAATTGCCATTAAAGAGGCTCGAGAAATAGCCGCACTGCTGTGCTAGAAACTGTACCTCTGTACCATGCCATAGATTTTAGAACATCTCTGAAAGCGTATAGGTATATATAGGATACGTTGATTTAATTATAAACTTTTGAATACGGTATTCAATCGTGGGATGAAACAAGGGAGTGTAATACTATTTTGAAAAGTACTGGTTTTTCGTTCATTCCAAACTATCAACAAGCTAGGACATTTCCGGCGGACTCAGGAGCTAGTATTTTCTTTTTGTCGTTAGGCGAAAAATGACAAGCTTACTGTAAATGGGCAGTATCATGCGTGGTAAGGGACATCAGGAAGTTGCTTGTGTATTTTACGAAAGTTGACATTATTATAACGTGTGAAATGCATGTACGAGGTTCAGTATAAATTAACGTCCAGTCCAACCACGGCGTCATATTTAATTGCTCTTCTGAACCACAAGTGCTCAAGGCAGGTCACTTGTTCTCTGAAGCTCTAAACTGAATGCCTCACTATCGCAATTCTGTAACCTTTAATCTTTTGCGAATGTTTCCCGCAACAAAGAGTAGTATTCAAGCCGTCTGTACTTATTTACTATATACACACTTTACATCGGGTCTTTGAGTTCCTTGGTTGGAAAAATACTTTTTGCTACAGCTCTTGAAGCAAAGATGGCTTATATCTTTGATGTAAGTCAAGGCATAAAACACATACTTTGTTCAATATTTCAATATATTCCCTTGCAGCTATGCGGAAACATGGCACGGGCAAGTAAATTCGCACGGGAACTGGATTCTTGTGACCTACTGCAGCTTTGTGGATTGTTATAAATATAAAAATATACTGTGAAATGTATATACTAGGAAACGGACAAGTTGCCAATCTTTAAGGATCGACCTTGAATCAACTCTTATTATGCACCTGTTGCGCTGTCTGTATAAATTAAAGGTGGTAAAACAGCATCTCATCGTATGACCAATAGTTAATTTGTCTCTAATTAAAATGGAGAAAACCGTGTTACTATTCCTCAAGTGCACACCACACAATAATAACGAGCTTAAGTTTGGAACCAGTTTTTGTGGGAATTTTCTTGCATGTATTTTTAGCCGGCTACACATTCAGTGTCAAGCCCTATATTCACAACAAAGGCTCACACTTGCATTTGTCCTTGGCAGGTGCAAAACATGCAAACCAACTAATTGCGTGCGTATAGTGCCATTGAATGCCCATTTCTTGCAAGTGCAAGCTTTTCCAAGGTTCCCAACGCACTATGGCAGTGGTGAAGTATATACAAGAAACGGGTAAAAAGAGTAGCAAAAAGTCAACAAGTTGGAATTAAAACATGGTGAATTCATTCGTCATAATGCACACGGAATTAACCGATATATTTTTGCGAAAGTCTCACAGCAGGACATGCTACACACATTTTGCAAAAACACCTTTACTTTTTTCGAAAAGTAATTTACAATCCCAGTTGTGCGGAGGATGAACAAAGAAAGTTTGGCATATTGTCGTGGTACGTTATATTGCGAAATTTTAAGATTCGCAAACGCATCTGCCTGCATGAGAAGAACAGCTGACTGACTGGTGGCTCAAGTGGTATCTCACAGCTGATTTTTCTGCTGACCATGTAAGGTGTGTGTGTTTTAATTTCATGTCGTTCATGTTTTTGTTGTTGGATGGAGGAAGAAAGGATGAGCCGTGGAGGTTCGCAAACGACCAAGGAAATCTGATGGTTTTCGTGAATATAATGAATGGTTCGGCTATCACAAGTGATGTAAGGATGGGGTAAGAAAGCCTGGTGATGATGATGATGATGATGGAGAGCGGACCCAGAGATGAAGTTGAAAGACAACCCTTTGGTACCATTTACATGTCAGTATGTCATCTGGTTAATGTATTATAAATCCCAGCTCGAGTCCATCTCAGCTGGTGGCGGTTGTTGCGAATTTTCTTGACTTGATGCCTCACAAATATATTCTCCGTCTGTGTTCAAGAGCTCGGAGCGATGGTGAAGTAATTGGAAAGGGAGTCAGACAGAAATCGCTATACGCTTCTGGTTACAAATATTCGTCCATACAAGAATTTCTTGGCCCTGTACATAAATTTTGCTTCGAAATGGGGTAACTTATGGTTTGGCCAATTCAACTACCCACCAAATACCGACGAACCAAATTCGCCGTTTCCCAACCACGCAGAAACCAAGAAGACAATTATTTTTTACATGTACTTGTATGACAACGGTCAGGGGTTTTGTAGTTACTGTACTTACAGATAAGGAAACGGTTTTGAGAAATTTCGCTTGAATTTGCAGATTTTCCTCTGTGCCTTATTCGTTCCGAGAGGGACGTGGTCGGTGTATGAATGCGTTAAATGCCTTTTGAAAATGTTACAGAGCGGATCCAAGCTGATATGCCAAATCTCAAGAGGTTGCAAAAGTTGCAAAAGCATTTACAGACTTGATAGTAACGTCATCATCATGTTTCGGTCAGTCGGTTGATTTTTGCAATTAGCAAACCTCGGTGAGATGATGCATGAGGTGACTAATGTCGATTTCACCTTCAAGGAAAGGAGAGATGTGATTTCCAAACGTTATTTCGTTATTGCATGAGTTTGCTATCCGGAAACATGGATGAGAAAAATGCAAGGCGGAGGTGAAAAATGAATACTGCATGCATACATACATATATACCTACTACATGACGGCATCCCACGTATGAGTATGAAGCCATTTCGTTCCATTTTAATGAGCTACCTCGTCGGGTTTAGTCCTTGAGTTTGTCGTCATTGTCCTATGATGTTTCCTTATATGCCAAAGTGGAACCGATGATTCCATTCCAAGCTCATCTGGGTGACCTTCCGGATCTTGCAATAAAACTCTGGCATAATCGACGCCAATGTGGATTTTTTTCGACACGTGGCGCCCAATTGGAGGGAATATTATCAATCGAAACAAATGATACCGAAAAACGACGGATACGGATGTGTACAGTCCGTGAATTTAGTTAAAACACAAGGCCTGATATTTACAATGTACAAAGGGATTGCAAATTGGCTTGAGAGAAGAGAAGAGAGACATTGAAAAAAGGAATTGAGGAAAGGGTTGAAAAATGTGGGTAAGATTTCTTTCGACTTTTTCGAGTTGGTTTCGGACGGAGCTCATCCATGAGTAATGAAGAAGAAAGTGGGTAAAGTCGTTTCTCTTTTTCTTCATGACTGACTGACTGCTCCTTATATCCCTTGTTGAAGAACATTTTAGTGTGGTTTTGTTGCTCTCTCGGACGTAAGCTTTGCTTGGGGCGTAGAGAGTCGTTGGTTGGGTTTCAAATGATGATGAGATTTGCAGGAGCATTAAAGTTTGCCGAGATTGATCCACATTTGGCCCAGGGTTGAGCCTTTCCGAGTCACACTTTATGGATAAAAAAGCTCAAGGCTTCCGTCGTCGACATTTGATGATCCCTACCCGCGTCGTGGTGGCACTAATTGCCTCGACGAATGCCTCTGCAGTAGGTAATGAACATTTGTGGGAATTGGCAAAATCTGGTTCAGCAGTGTAGAGCTGACAAGCTTGGGCAAATATCGGTGGCGGCGGGTGAAATGCACAGTAGTAGCCACTACTGGTCAGGGATGGCGAAAACTGGTAGTAGTAGTAGTTGATTATAGTTTCTGCTTGAATGATGACCATCAGTTTTATATAGAAAAAAGGAAGGGATTAACATATTCATGATGAGACGAGAAGAAGAAGCTTCTTCTTCTTCTTTCTTCAAGTGGTGTGTCCTTATTAAATTCATCTTCTCGCCCTTTCTCACCACCCATCCGTTTCGTCGATGGCCGTCGTCGCAGCCGGCCGCACAGGCCCACGACGATATATATGGGCCAGGGTGGCTCTTTGAGTCTTTGGTCGCAAAGTCTCCACACGTCTGTCAAGACAGCGACTTGAGTCGACAACAAGAATCAAGGTGTAAAATGTTTGTCCTCGACGATTGCAACCATCTCTCCCGCATCGCTCTACAAAATATCGTCGTCGTCGTTTTGGCTCGAGGGCTCTCAATGGTTTGCAAACGTGTCTGCTTTCTATATGTGCAGACATGTTCACCGAAAGGCGGCGGCAGCCGAAAAGTCATGGTAACAACGTTGGGCATGCCCACGTCCATCGTCCGAAAAAGTGTTTGGTCCACAAAACCTCATTTCCCTTGACACAGATCCGTGTGTGTTTTGGACATGTGGAAATCCGTAAAGACGGAAAAATTGGGCCTTTCCTCCACCCTCATTTATGACCTGGCTTTCAGAAAATATGTGCTCAAGTTGCTCAAGGCGTACACAGTCGGACCGGGACTATGACTGTTTCATGTTATTCTGGCGGCATGGTGGGCATAATATGAGCATGTCTTTCAAGCTTGAACGAGACTAAATGGACCTGCAAGCAAATTGTAAATTTTTGGTCTGTGGGCTCTTTACCAACATTACAAATTCCACCCACTGCCTCCTCTCGCCAATTTGTTTCTCGTACATACCTACGGGTATCAATGTGGCGAAAAAAACGTTTTTTATCACTAAACAAATTACAAGGTGGTAGAAAGCGTAAAGCCACGGGTGAAGTAAAAGAGAAAGCGCGCGCCTTGATCGGTTGGCAAAAAATAAGATTAAGAAGCATTGAATCCAGAAGACATTTCATACACTCACATAATAAACCATCTCGTATAAGTCTCGTATAAGCCATCAAAAAGTCTTGCAGATAAGCGGGACATGTGTGTCTTGTGTTCTCGGTCGGTTGAATGAGCAGTATATTTTAAAAGATTGGCTTTTGGTGGTCACAAGTGGGTTCATGCAGTGCTGTATTTACGTTACATGGAAAGATCCACATTTTATATTCACCAAAATCTCTTGGTGGATCAATCATGATGATTCTCAACAGATTTTTCCGTGGAGCTGCTGAGAGCGGCATTTCCGATGAAGTTTTGGTAGTTTACCATGGCGAAATCTTGTGACGAAAATTGCTTAATGCTTCAATGGTCACTCGGCCGAATGAAGCTGATTTTGTGCCCAGTCGTGGTCATAGAATGAACGAACGACATGTCAGAAATTCTTGAAAGCTTGTTCCAAATGCATGGAACGCTCTTGTTGTGACTGATATGGGCTTTTAAATTAGCGAATAATTAAATACATGGCTTTTTGCGAGAGGCACGGCTTCTTCCAAAGAATCTATGTAGTATAATATACTATGCTTTAGAGCAAAATGAAAAAAGGAACCTCTGTCCAACAATTTTTAATGTTCATATGCAACAAGTGTTTTAAGCCTTGCTTGGAGTTGTTAAAACCTTGAAGAAGATGGACGGAGAAAAATGAATCCAAAACCTTGCAAAGGCCATCCGACAATCAGGTGGTTGATTAGAGTTGGGGAAAGTTGAAAAAGACTGTTGAGAAATGGCGATTGTTGTTTGCAAATGGTTGTCGATTCAAAGAGGCTCTTGGCTAGACTTTTGGTCATGATGGTAAATAATGAAACTGTGTAAGAAGTATTCAACAGCGTTTACAATGAGAGGAGGCGGCAACAAGGAACCGCAACCCTTTTCTATGCTACCGGATACTTGTTGTATGAATTTCAAAGGGCCCAGCAGAATTGTGTATTCCGTTAGCAGCGCCACAGCCATAGTGAGCCAAGCCTGCCAGCTCACGCAAACTATTCAGAGTTGTCGGAAAGGTAATCAAAATTCCTTGTTTCCCTGTAACCCGTTCTCTCTTGTAAATTTGCAACATGTCTCACCGACTTTCGTAGAGAAGAAGAAGAAGACTTACAACAATGGGTTCTTGGGCCATATCAGCAAGGAGCCCGCAGTCAGTCATTGCCAGAATCCGATACCAGTCAGTCAAGAACAACAAGGACCACTGCTGATGCCAATGCGTGTAAAAGTAGGTCTTTTCAGAGCAAGTCTGTCGTGAAATGGTCAACGAGGAGGGATTGGATCGTGTTGTCGGAATGATAAAAAAAGGTTTTCTATTTATCTCAACCTCAAGAAAAAGAAATGTATAGCGGGAAAAATTGCTTTTGCTGCTCCTTCCGTACTTATGATACCCGGTTCGAGAAGCAACGTTATGGACTGAGAGTTCTACTACAGGGATGAAAGTATCGGTTTAATCTTATCAAGGCTTCTGGTCTTGTATTTGCTTTAAAAAGATCAACGTACTTGAGGAAAGGAATGAATTGATATTAAATTTAAGTATGTATGCTGGCTGGGTGTTCAATAGCCTTGGCTCCTGATGGAGCAAAAAGTGTAAAGAGGCGTATATACATTTTTCTATAACTACTTGAAAGATGGATAGCGAAAGCTGTTGAGTTGAAACCTAAAGAAGCTGATAGGACATGTGTTGGTTATAATTTGTGACCTTTGGGGGTTTGCTGTGGATTGAATGTAGAAAAAATTCCCTGGTGGCCATTCTTGGTGGTATCAAGTGGCAAGACGTTTGGCCTTGTCCTTTACTACTGATTACGTATACCGCCGATTCAACCAGGAGGGGAGGGGAAGGGTGGCATATATTTACCGGGAATTGAGGTTTGCGGCTTTGGACAATCCTCGACTTGTATATATATATGTACAATGTTTAACGAGAAGAGAGATGAGTAATTTTGTCATATCGTCGTCATGGTTGTCGATATGAGATAAGCTTTTTCAAGAAAGTGATAACCGACTTGAAGTTTGAACGACGACGATGAGGACGGCAATATTTGCCCTTCCAAAAGTGGCTTTAGCTGCTTTGACGTCTTTGGTCTCGGGAAAAAATGATGGAAGCGATGGTTGAACAAGTGGGAGTAATGGGAAGCGGAAGGAGGAAAATCGGAGCGGATTTGATGTCTGTATAATTACAGAGACCGGGATTTAACGTCATGGTCGGACCGATAAGAGTAAAAAATGGGATTCCGCTTATCAAGCATCGGAGCGTATCACGAGTACATGTTCAGCTCGCTCGGACTGCACAACTATCATGACTCGGTTTAGGAGTCGGCAGTTTAGCTTCGTTATTTTCCCGTCTGTCTTGATTTCCCCAATTCTACCACTTGAGTTTATTAATGTTCTCGGACATGGTGAGATTTAGGGTGTTTTTATTATTGTTGTACGGAACCGAGGGCGAGGGGGTAAATATACATAGTGTATGTTGAGTGGCAATAATTTTTATACATGCACCCCACTTGTTGCTTCCAGCTCCTAAAAGTTCAGCTTGAGAGTCCTAACGGAGGAAACCATGCAAGGGAGGAGGGTTGTTCAAATTGCCGGGTTCAAATGTCCGCAATCGTCCGAGTGTGAATCCCCGTTCTTTCAAAGTCCTCCGCTAACCCACATATATTTATACATACACATGATGCAAAACTACTACTGCCGACCAACTAACAGCAATCATCAAGTGCGGTTCCCCCATTAAATTCATGGTTCACGCCACATAGCAACGATAAGATGGACAATTCCGAAAGCCGTTCCTTGATACCATTCATGTCTTGTTTCACTTTGGTTTTTTATATTTTATTGTAACAACCCGCTTCTCTTTTTATGCCGAGAGAGGGTTGAAATTGCCGACGGAAACGGGGTTGAATTGACTAAATTTAGTCAATTTACCCTACACTAAATGAGTAACGTAAATGAGACACTGAGGATGAGATTGACAAGAATCGGGGTTCTGTCGGTTCACATCGGTGGGGATGGATCATCATCATCATCATCATGATTACAAAATTTGTTTGTACAGTTGCATCGGAGAAATGTTGCGGATCTCTGGCTACATTATGGTTTTTTTAAACCAGTCCTTCCCTATTTACACTTGTATATAATTTCATACATGACAGCGGATAGTTTGGTCGTATACAAGCTTCGGATTGCAGAATGCCAGAACGCGTCGAGCCGATCCCGTGTAACCCACCACGTGTCTCTTCAACCCTTTGATAATCTCCTAGTTTTTTTATTATTATTATGGCCGGACCAGAATTGCGTAATGTTGTTAACTAACTGTAATATGAGGAATCCAAGGACTCCTCTGCTCCTCCTTCGGTCTTTAGTTGTTCTCGGTGTTACAAAACGCCATGGAAGGTAGGAGCAGTAAGAACAACGACAAGAACAGCAACGATATTTGGAAGCAGGGCATTGCACTACATATCATCGGCGGTAGTAGCGGTCCGTGCGGTTTAGAAATTGGAAGGCATGCTCCATGTGGACCATGTCAAGACATGAGGACATGTTGGAACTATGGTCTGCAGATTAGAGGAACAAGAAGGAAAGAAAAGGTTGGTTTATCATCGTGTATGACGACGAAGAAGAATTGTTGCTGGGAACAGGAAGAAGGATTGCGGGAGGGGAACATGTGTTTCGGAATCCATGAATCTCGGATTTACAGGTAGGAAGGGGAAAAAGAACGGGCGGTGCCGGTGAGCGAGGGAGAGAGTGGAATTGTTGCAATGGATTGTTGTTGTGGAGATTTGGAGGGTGGACCGAAAAGGTTGTTGTTGTTGATTGTGTGTATATTGCACAGGTTGCTGGTTGCTGCTGTTAGTTTTTTGGTTCCGCATGGTAGCTTCGGCTGGCCAGGAGAAGAAAACTCCGAACATGTTTCTTGTCCGCACCCCTCGGAGAGGTAAAATTCCCACATCTCGGGCGTCACGCCGGATCTCCTGATGCAACCACCTGTGTCATTAATTCCGTCCTATACACAAGACTTGCCAAGACATGGACCGAGTGAAGAAGCCCGAAGAAAAATGTTATTAACGTTTCCTTCGCAACTTGTCCTTGTTGTTTCTTCCAAATTTAAGCCTCCTTCCTTTACAACTGAGAAAGAAGAAGCCCTCTTGGGCCCTCCCCGGGCGGGGGTTGCGCAACAAGTAATTCTCCCGCTTTAACCCGACAAGTCACAAGCTGCTTAGGTGGAAATGAGAATATTTTTTAGCCGCTGCTAACTGCTGTAATAGAGTATATGTATGTTGCTCCAGCGAAGCGCGATGGAGTGAGAGATTGCTGGTACAGATATGATAACGATGGGGCTTTGTATAATGAGAATTGTAATTCTTGCCATGGAGGAGTTGGAACGAAGGTGTGCGGGAATGTGGATAGCCCGCGTTCCCAGGTAAAAAGGACGAAACCACCCTTCCTTTTCCCATGCTCCGATGCTTGTAATGTATATAATGTATAATGCCGGTTAGGCGGGGGATGGACGGGTAGATTTGAGAATCCGTCGGACGGAATTGTCGGTCCGTCGGATACGTAAACTACCTGAGCTGCCATGATGACGAGATGAGAGTTAAGACGAAGGAGTTTGTGCGTGCTTGAGAATAAAAGTTGGCCATCTTTTCTTATTCTTCTTCTTGTGTTCCACCAACCCTCTTTCCCTATTACCCGACCGGAGGGATTCAAGCATGTCTTGTCGGGTCTGCCGCCTCTTGTATGTTCCTCGGGCGAAAAAAGAAGGCAACGGAGCGGCAGAATACAGGTGAGGAGCGGATAAAATTCCCGTCATGTACTTTTTTGTTACCCTCTTCTCCTCCCTCGTCTCCTTCCCACCGATATGCTAACCGAGTCCGCTCCGAACCGTCGTCATATATAAGAAAGGTACAGCAATTCATGGAGGACGGGAGAGGATGAGGAAGGTGAATTTCCCTCGGGAACAAACCCGACGTGGCAACAATACAATGGAACAAGATCAAGACGACGTCAAAGACGACCACGGAATTTTCATCTTCGCTTTATTATAACCTACCTGGTTTGCGGACCGGGAGATTTTTTTCACAAGTGCAGTCTCCTGCTTTGCTGTCTTGCCTCCCTCATTACATATCCTTCCACCCCGTCCGCCATATTCAACGACCAAAGGTGACACCGAAAGGAGGAATAACAAGGCCAAGTTAAGTTTCAAGTTTCTTCCCATCCTCTTTGTTCTTCTTGTATGATCCTCTCGACCGATTACGGCGAATTCGAGTTTCCCTGGTATTTCGACGTGTCCTTCTCACCTACGGGTCGGGCGGGTGGCGGCCATGGAAAAATCCCAATGACATGTGACAAGAGGCTAAAGCTTTTCAGCTCGCAGCGCTCTCAGATGTCTATTAAAGAGCATAGGAGGAGGAGCAGATGACAAAAGAGCCGCTTCTACTACATGCATATTTTTTCAGCTCCTCTCCTACTACGACAGTTATTCAACTTCGGTGGAAATCAGATTGAGGAATCATTGAATCGAGTCGCAGATGCATGGTTCATGTGTATATAAATACTAAAATGAATCGGGGCCGCAGTAGATGCCAAAGACTAGTTTGAAAGACTGCCACGGACCCCGGTACCATTGCTTTGAGTCATCTGAGTCAATGCCCCCATCATGGGACCGTCATGGGACCGTCATGGAGACCATCATGGAGTCCATGGATGGGCCCCACCAAACTATGCCACATCTCCTCCTCCTCCTCCGCCGCCGCCACCAACAACAACAACAACTCCAACTTGATCTTTCGGAGAGATGCTAAAAATCATCTCACCGCTAATGCCCCTTCTTCCGTCCGGCACAAATCCCACAACAACGAAGGACAGCCGGAATATCCGCTAGTAGCCAACGCCTACTATGTGTGTCCATTTTTAATCCTGAACTCCACCAGGAGAAGCGCTGTCACACATTGCCATATGCAACTAGTAGCTTTTTAACCCTTTTCCCCATCTGATGCCCCAGCTTCCATATTCTTCCTGCCGTTTCCTTCCCGTGTCTGTAGAACTAACGAATATAGCACACTGCAAGGTAAACGGAGAATGAAGAGGCGGATTATTATTTGACAAACCTGGATGGGTCTGGCTGGCATTCATAATCAGGAGAGAAGAACCCGAGCCTATCAACATTTTAAATGCTGTAAATATACAGTATAAATATGTATGCTCAATAGCGGGTGACAGGGTCTTTGGAAATGGCTGCAAAGTCATTACCGGCATAAGCAGACTGGTGGCGGTGGCGAGAAGAGTTGTGTGTTGTCGTTAGTGCATAATCGAGGATGCTTGTACGAAACCGTTTGGGTTACTTCCATAATTGAAGTTGAGCAAGCCATTATCGCGGTGGGACGTACAGGTGCGTGCAATTATTGCTGACTGACTGACTGAGGCAGATACTGCAGTATAGTAGTAGTAGCAGTTGGAGCAATTAAGCGACAATGCAAAAACGTATAACTAACGTCAACTTCCAGAAGAAGAGAAAGCCATATCGATATGATCATATGCTTGTTTTGTGTATAATAATTTGATGCTGTCTAATAGTGATTCGATCGACGGATTTTGATTCATTAAAGCAAGTGTACAGACACTGCATTAATTTAACTGGTATTGGGATTGGTGGTGGTGCGGAGCAATTACGATGAATCAAGAGGTGAGAAGTCTCTATAGCACCTCTGCCCTGTTTTGATCGATAGCCTTTTGATTTCTGACAAAACTTTTTGTCGATTGAATAGGTGATTTTTGCCTTTATTAATGAGAAAAAGGCACGTGTCGCTAGGGTACAGTGTACACATAATATCTCGGCTACGGTCATTTATATAATTGGGAGGAAATGAATACATAAGAAGAAATAGAAAAATCGCCGTGACACCAACAGAATCTTAAGAAGCGTTTTGAGCCAGGCTGGTGATTCTATATGTTTTTTCTGAAATCTGGTCCGATGAGATCAGTGGCAAATTCCACTTGACAAGCAAAATGGTTCAAGACTTCTTGTATGCTACAAGTAGGAGGGAAGTCGCCATACTGATAAAATTAACAAGATGGGCAAGTGAAATGAATACCAATTCTCGGATTATATATACTTGATATTATGGGTGGAAGGAGGATATATAGATTTCTTTGAGAATGCTGAATGTGGGATTTGTGTAAGCGAAATTGGCTGCTTGCATCTGAATTATTTACGTCTCACGAACACCAAGTCATCATGGAAAGGAATCGCAGCGGGGAGAGATCAGGAATAGGCATCAGAAAAGGTTATAAAAATAATACGTGTCGCCGTTTTGATCCGTGGTCATATGTTCGTGCTCGATAAATGACAGTATGGAGCGATGGGTGTCTGGTGGAAAGTGGAGGGAATCTGCTGGTGGATTCTGCTGATGGAACGAGGATTGGGAAAGTGTCACAACGTCAGAGGAATAATATGGATGATGATCAAATGTGGATTTGCCCACATGTATTCTGTAGTACAGTTAGCGAAATCGGTTTCAAATTTTAGAAGATTTGGGGGTGGTTTTGGTATTGGAGCGATTGAAATGTCATGTTTCGCGGCGAGGTAGCTGGGAAGTAAGAGATCAAGGAAGTTTACCATAATCATGGATTTCAAGATTCAGTGGCAGATGCTGCTGGAATGATTGAAGGATCCCAGTAGGGATTAATTTTTTGGGGTTTTCAAATATTTCAAGTTGTACATGAGCATTTGATTTACAAAACAGTTGGGGGAGCTACAACTGGAATAAAATTTTGCCAAAATTGCAGGAACGGGTTTTTGTAGAAAAAAACTAGACATTGAAATAGTAACGGGGTTTAATATTGAATGATTGACAAAGGTAGATTGAAGATCGAGATTAAACAATCTATAATTAACAATACTTGACAATGAATTCGCATGGCGATGAGTTAAATCGTTTGCTCACGCTACGTAGTACACGGCGCCATCTATGAGAACCAATGTGCTACAGTTGACCGTTCGGAATATTTTCCCTAGAGAGCAAAACATTGACAGAAGTGTGAAGTTCAGCGGGTGATCAAAGGTTAAACTTTGCAGAGATCAAAATCCACCGGCAGCTTTTGTCAAAAACTCGATCAAAGTAAGTGCGAAATCAGAAATAAAAATCAGGTGAGTAACGAATAAAAGTTGATATTCGAGTCGAATATTTGTTTATTAATTTCATAGCTTAATTAGTATCAGTAGAAGACGAACACAGCTGATACCAATGCAAACTGCCGGCATAGCTTGAGGAAACTTGGATTGGTTAACTTGGAATGTTTTGATCAGCAATTCTAGTGTTAAACTCAAGTTGTAGCAGTGTATTAATAGTGTGGCATGGTTAGTCATTTGATTTAAAAGTGCAGTGAGATCAACTGAAAGAGTGAGTTGATGAATTGTCTTATTGCTTGTGGGATTGCGCAACACCGCATCTGTTAGAACTTGAACCTAATAATCTTGGAATGATCTTGAAATGCGTGATAACGATAAGCTGTAATTAATTGAATGTGATAGTGACACTTTTGACATTGTTTATTCAGGAACACCGGCTGAAGGAGAGCAGTTGTCCACCAAAGAATACTCGTAGTCTCTGGCTCATCGCATCTAACTAAATTACAAAATGGCGTCCAACAAGAACAACCCATACAACCATCTACTTAGCGAATTACCCGTCGAAAATGTAACCTACAAGTATTATGATTTGAACAAGTTGGGGCTTGAATACCGTAAGTTTTTGATTTTGAATCAGCTCATTCTTGAAAAACACCATTGTAGTATTTTTGAAATTACAACTTTTACAGACAAGCTACCATTCTCCATCAGAGTCTTGCTCGAAGCTGGGATACGAAACTGTGATAATGTCCACGTTTTACAATCTGACGTGGAAAAGATCCTTGCTTGGGAAAAGAACCAGAATGACCCCAACGGCGCTGAAGTATCTTTCCAGCCGGCTCGTGTTATCCTTCAGGTGTGTAAAAGATTTAAACTTTGAAGTTCTCAACCTTATATAATTCGACTTTTGACCAGTGGTGAATTTTGTAGGACTTCACTGGAGTCCCGGCCGTCGTTGACCTGGCTGCTATGCGGGATGCTGTGAACGCTATGGGAAAGAGTTACGATCTTGTGAATCCCGTGTGCCCTACTGATTTGGTCATTGACCACTCGGTGCAAGTGGATTATTTCGGAAGGTATGGATGAAGAATGGAAGTTGAGTTTAGAGTCTACTGGCCTGGAATTGGGATTGCAACGGGTGTTTTTGTTCCAGTTCTGATGCCCTGGAGAAGAATCAGGAACTTGAGTTCGAGAGAAACCGCGAACGCTTCATGTTCCTCAAGGTAAGCAGCGTTGGAGTTGAGCTTAACAATTGGTGAACAAGTTGATTTTATTGATGTACTTCTTGCAGTGGGGGGCAAAGGCGTTCAAGAACATGTTGATTGTACCGCCTGGCTGCGGCATCGTTCATCAAGTCAACTTGGAATATTTGGCAAGAGTTGTGTTTAACAACGAAGATCAACTCGTATACCCCGATTCGGTTGTTGGAACTGATTCGCACACGACCATGATCAATGGGTTGGGAGTTCTTGGCTGGGGGGTTGGAGGTACGAACGAGGATTGGTGAAAGTTGGAAGTTGGTTTTTAAATTTAATTTTTGTATGTTTCGTAGGAATCGAGGCTGAAGCCGTAATGATGGGATTGCCAATGTCCATGGTGTTGCCTAAAGTCGTTGGATATAAATTGTATGGAGAAGTGTCTCAGTATGCAACTTCTACGGATGTCGTGCTCACGATCACCAAAGTACGTGCATTTCGTCTTGTTTGATTTTTTTGAGTTTTTGCATAGGAATGTGAATTCATTTTTGGTTTCTTGTAGCATTTGCGTCAAGTTGGCGTTGTCGGAAAGTTTGTCGAGTTCTTCGGACCTGGTGTTAGCAAACTTTCTATCGCTGATCGTGCAACCATCAGTAACATGTGCCCAGAATACGGAGCTACCTGCGGATTCTTCCCTGTTGATGACATGACGGTCGCCTATTTGCGCCAAACGAGTATGTTGATTCAGAAATTTCTATACATGCATTGTATGAAATCCTTCTTTATTGTGGTCCGTTTTTGTTTACTTACAGATCGAGGAGAAAAAACAATCGCGTATATCGAAGCGTACTTGAAGGCCGCAGGCATGTACAGAGACTTCCAGGACTCAGCTCAGGATCCAGTCTTTTCCGAGGTTAGCAAAACATCTTGAAGTGATCTCGTAGTGAAATGTGTCGTGGGGAATAGTGGTATTTCTACATGGGAATGTAACATTCTTTCTCGGTTTTAATTAGATTGTTGAGCTGGACTTGTCGGCCGTTACACCATCACTTAGCGGTCCAAAGAGGCCTCATGATAGAGTGCAAGTAGTCGATATGAAGAGTGATTTCTTGGCTTGCTTGCCCAACAAGGTACATATTATTCGGATTACCATTGCCATTTGAAGATTTCCCGGTATTATAAGATTAAATTCTAATAGTTATTAATGAATCACCCCTACAGATTGGTTTCAAGGGTTATGGAATCCATGCTGACAAGTTATCAACAGCCGTGCCATTCGTTTACGAGAATCAAGAATATGTGTTGAAACATGGTTCTGTTTTGATTGCTGCAATTACTTCCTGCACTAATACCTCTAATCCTTCTGTGATGCTGGGAGCTGGTATGTAAAATCAACTGTTGGGAATTTAACATTTGAATGAAATTGCATTCATTTTCTTTGTATGATCCAGGTATTCTGGCGCAGAGGGCAGTTGAAGCCGGATTAAGTGTAGCACCGTACATCAAAACAAGTTTGTCTCCAGGATCAGGTGTTGTAACCTACTACTTAAGAGAAAGTGGTACCATTCCTTTCTTGAAGAAATTGGGCTTCGACATAGTTGGCTATGGATGCATGACCTGTATTGGAAACAGTGGTCCACTTCCGGAGCCCGTATCGGAAGCTGTTGAAAAGGTATCAAATGAATCTTTTTGTTGATGTACGTATATACTATAGTAGTGATTAATCTCATGACTTGCTGGTTTATCGTAGGGAGATCTTGTTTGCGCTGGCGTTCTCTCCGGCAACCGAAACTTTGAAGGCCGCATTCATCCATTCTTAAGAGCAAATTATCTTGCATCGCCTCTGTTGGTTATCGCCTACGCAATTGCTGGACGAGTTGACATTGACTTCGAAACTGAACCTCTAGGTAAAAATATGCTTCCGAGTGGCTGACACCCCCATTTTCACACAGTTTAAGTTCGATTGTTTCATCTAGGCGAGGGCGTCAATGGACCAGTGTTCCTCCGTGACATCTGGCCTCTGCGTAACGAAATTCAAACGGTAGAGCAAAAATACGTCATTCCCACTATGTTCAAGGAAGTTTATTCCACCATCCAGAATGGCAACACTAGATGGAACCAATTGGTCGCCCCCGAAGGCCTCTTGTATCCCTGGGATGACGAATCAACTTACATCAAGAATCCCCCTTTCTTCGAAGGGTTGCAATTGGTTAGTTTACTATGGATTGCGAAAATCGGCTTTCAATGTATGCATTTTTAATCGAGGGTTTAAAATGTAGAATCCTCCTCCGGTGAAACCTATCATTGATGCATACGTATTGCTGAATCTGCCCGACTCTGTTACAACTGACCACATTTCCCCTGCTGGTAGCATTGCTCGTACAAGCCCAGCTGCGAGATATCTAGCAGGCAGAGGGTACGAACACCATATTCAAGTTTGGTTTCTTCATTTTACTAAATTGCACTAATCCATATCTCACAGGTTGGTCCCCAAGGACTTCAATTCCTATGGTGCAAGACGTGGAAATGATGCCGTAATGGCAAGGGGAACTTTTGCAAATATTCGACTCGTTAACAAGTTCATGAGCAAAGCAGGACCTCGCACGATCTATATTCCTACCGAAGAAGAGGTACATTTAGCTTGTGGGAACCCATTGTGTATTTTCCATCAAGGCCAAGGCATGCTGATCTTTGACAATCTATATTTCCCTTAGATGGACATTTTCGATGCAGCAATGAGGTACAAGGAACAAAACCAGAGCGTAATCATTCTTGCTGGCAAGGAGTATGGCAGTGGCTCATCCCGTGACTGGGCCGCTAAGGGCCCCTTCTTGCAGGTAACCGCGAAACTGTGATCTGATAATATTGTTTAGACAACTTTGACGAAAATGTTTTCTGTTCATAGGGTGTGAAAGCTATCATTGCTGAGTCTTACGAACGCATCCACCGTTCCAACCTCGTTGGAATGGGAATCCTGCCTCTGCAGTATTTGGAAGGAGATTCAGCTGATTCTTTGGGATTGACTGGCCGCGAAACTTATACTATACCTATCAGTAACGACCTGAAGCCGAAGCAGATCATCGATGTCACGGTGACTTTCAAAATACATTCACCTCCGTCGTAACTGCTTCGTGATTTATAAAGCTGAAATGCATTATACGGTTTTCAGGCTTCAAGTGGCAAGCAGTTCCAAGCTCTTCTGAGAATCGACACGGAAGCTGAAATCGCTTACTACAAAAATGGAGGTATTTTGCCCTTCTTAGTAAGAAAGATGGGTCAATAAAGCACACGGCAGGATTGCTATGAAAGTTTGCTCCATACTTGACTAGTGCAATACTTGTTCCAAAGAAAGATGTGATATTAACATTGCTTTTTTAGTGTTTACGTGAATAGCTTTAATATGGTAAACGTTAGTTGAGAATAAATGTATAAAACACACATCACATCATTTATATACAAAAAAGTTGAAACTTCATTTGAATGCCATTGTATGCACCATCGCCCCCAAGTTTTGAATAATATTAGCGCTCATCAGTTGATCAACCTGAAAAATGAAATACGCATAAGCTCAAGTTTATAAAAATCAAAGGCATTAAAGAACAATATCGACAATGTTCTCACTTTTTCTTCTAAATGTCTCTTCGGATCTTGCTTTCCAACGTTCTTGATGGCGAGCTGCTCTGGCGTCATCTTCTCTTCTTCTTCCAAAGCCTATAAGTTTCAGCAAACAGGTATATTTCAAGTTTTCGACATAGAATCGTTTTCCTAATTGCAAAATTAATACCTTGCTGTAACTTTTAGCCAACTCCAGCATACTCTTAAGAGTCATCTCGTTCAAGCTGCAATGCTCGTTGTAGTCCTTCAATTTTAATCCGTCAGCCCAGGACTTTTTGTGCAAGTTTAGAAGCATTTTCTGTTCTAATTCGTTCTTTCTGTAGTTGATACTGATAGAATAGTAATGCCTGTTCAAGCCATGAATCAAAGCCTGGATAGACGGTCTCTGCAAATGTCCCAGGTTGGAAGTTGTTTGACGAGGTTCTTGTCCAAGAACCATCATGTTAGGGTTTATCAGTCGGAATGCATCGATAACCACTTTGCCTGGAATTGCAAAGATCCAGTGTTACCGAACCATTAGATACACCAATATCTGTCAGACCAAACCTCTTACCTTTGACAGATTGAATAGGGTCAACAACAACAGCTACAGCCCGCTCACTCAAAGCTTCAAAACTCTGCTGTGTATTGATATCGACACCAGACAACCAGCAACCGAAACCCGGATGAGAATGATACCATCCAACAACCATCTCAGGACGTCCAGTTTGTCGAAGCATATCCAACATCTTTGCTTGAAAGACGGGATCAACTGCTTCAACGCTAACACCCTGAAAGAAGCCAATCGTTTCAACCCTTGCATTCACATACGTGTATTTATACCCTACGCAGCCGGTAGGTTTTCACAATAAATTCACTCACAGTTCCAGATTGAGGCATAGCAAAGACATCGATGACTCGGACAGTGTAATCATCAACAAATTCTCCCAACATCAGGCCCATGACTTCCATCGGAACACCGGCTCTTCCGTGCTTCAACATTTTAAGCAATGCAAGGGACGAAATGTAAACTTGTTCCGCAGTGTCAACAATAGGGCCGTCAGGTGCTGGGCCGCCACCGCCTCCAAGGCCTGTTACGAAAGCATTGAAAATTATCCACATTTAAAGCCTATGAAGCTTAATTTTGACATTTCCAAACAAAGGCTTACCTGGCATGGCCGGTCCCAATCGAAGCAATCTTTCCATTTTTTGAAGATTAAAGTTTATGTATCGGTGAGTATCACAAGGGAATACGGACGATTTAACACCTAACTACGGTTTAAATCAAATTAATTTGAACTTTAATTCACAAATTAATGAACTTGCTCCGACAGTAGTCAAGATACCGCAGATATTCCGTAGTATTACAAGTGACTTGCAAGTTTGATGCGGCTGTTTTTTGAGTTCATCCGTGGAAGAATTAGCGATAGGCGAAATTTCCTCTCCGACGAAATCCACCTTTAGTACACTTTTCGTCTACTGTTGCCAATGAATGAGGAAAAGGAGGGAAGACCGTTCACGTTTGTTTAGTTTTGTGTAAGTCGTTAGCGAGGGAGCAAAGCAGGGATTGAAGCCTCGCGTAGTGTACAGCTGATGTTGACCGTTACAGAATCTACGAAGAATCGCCGTTGAAGTTCGTTAAAAACGTCATAATTTTCTAAACGTTGAAGCTAATAGTGATAATTTTAAACACACCGTTTGTTGCATAGCGTGTTTGTTTATCGAAATCGAAATCCCCCCGTTTGCCGTTTGACGTATGCAAATCTCCAATTCTACAAGTGTCATTCAAAATTTTCTTGGCCTTAAGCGCCAAAGTATTGAGCTGTGCTATGAAGTTTGTGTTCAAATAGCTTCTTGAAATGCTGTAAAATTTTAAGCCGAGGATTCGAATACAGGCTTCTTTTTTCGTTAAAGAAAAAGACTGCCATACCCGTAAGTTTTGAAGCTTCCTGCACAGCATAACCTGTTGAAAATTGAATCAAAATTGAAACTAAGGTTCTTCATGGTATATTTGCAGCTGCTGATCTGACAACTACCGTCAAGGCCTTTAGACACAATGTTGGCCTACGTCCTCTCAAAACTTGTAACGTAAGTGACTTGAAATATTATATATTCCACTAAAGTCTTTTGAGAATTTTATAGTATGTCCGTAATAGAATCATGTCAGTTGATCCAGTTGGTGAGAAAAAACTCAGCCGCAAACAGAGTCTTGCTCTTGCTGGATTTTGAGCAGGCCTATTTGTTTAGCGAAATTCGTTGGTACCAAGAACGGAGTAGTACTATGATCATGATCCCCCTGTGATGATTAGGACCAAGGGAAAAATGCTAGGCGACGAAAGACGACGGCATCACAGACAGGTGTTTGTAATCCGCGGCATGGGGATTTAGCTTGCAAATCGGTTGTTGTTGCTCTGTTTGAATTGGCGATTCAGAAGCTGCTACTCAATAACCCAGACAAGATACTCTTGCCAATGCCAACAAGTCTTTAGTGACTGAACTAAATGGAGAACATGGAAAATTTTGTTTTGGCCGACCATGTCAGCTTGCGGTAGGGATGCAGTTTCTAGTCTAGTTCCGTTGGACTGGCACGTGTGAAAACGTTGCTGAGGGGGAGTTGAAAAGGTCTAAATTTGGAAGGAAAGAGTAAATTATTACGAGCGTCATTTTTTGTCGACTGTGACTGAGAATGACAGACTTGTCTCTCAGCGTTTCCGCTCCAAGCAAGTAAAGCAACGTAGCGTTGAGAGTATTTCCGTTGCCGTTTATTGCCACCGCTGCTCCTGAATACTGATTGAACCGCTCGAAAGGGAAAAAAAGATGGCGAAATTAGGATCTGTTGTGTTTAACGTTAATGAACAAAAGATGTGTTTTCTGAATGCAGATGAAAAGATGGGGACAGGAAACGTTAGTAGTTTCAATGTACTACTATATGTATATAATACACACACACCTGACTGTAAATGTATTCAGTCAGTAGACTTTCAGAGTGATCCATGCCGATAAGTTTCGGTGATGGAAGTCAAGCATTGGTTTATGTGGCTGGCTTATGTTCTTTCAAGTTAAACCTCTCATGTTTGCTTTGCTTTAGAGGGTCGTAAAATCCTGAAATGTGCCGAGTGCCGATTGTTAAAGTCAAATGGGTTTTGGGATGCAAAAATTAGACTTTCCAGATTGGTGAAGGTTTCGTTCAGCTCAGACGATATTATGTAGACCACCAGGTGATCTTGAAGCTTTGAAAGACACGGCAAGCGGTATCTGACCATGTCATTTGTAACGCTAACGTTTTAAAGCGATAAGTTGTATTTAAGGAACTTTCGCAAAGAGTAATAAATGGCGAGTGAATGCGAATGTCTGAAAGATCAAGGGGTTGCTAAGAGCGTTATGGACGACAAAGTTAGCTGCAAAGTATAAAGAACCAACAGGCATAGATAATGGCGATGAATCAGCGTCTTAACTTGGTTGAGATATTGCCGGTAGAATATGTATCAAGCGTGACATGTTGCCGAATGGGCTTGGGAAGCCTTGAAGTGCAATTACCTTGTTGTGTTCGATAAACGGGAATGGGTAATCATTGTTGAACTTGGGACATTTAAGATAGCTTCAAATTGAATTTTAATTGTAGAGTAGCAGAGAAATTATTACTGAATGCCATTTCATTTCCCTGGACATTAAGTTTAACGGTAAAAATAGGCACGCACAGTTCCATCAATTCAAATGCAATTTCTTTCGAGTTTTCCAAGAGTTGAAGCAAATCATCAGTCATTGATGGGCTGATCCATCAGACTGAAGTGCTGTGATTGCATGTGCAATTTCGCAAAGTAGTTTCCGGGATTCGATGCTGAGGAATTGTGCTAGACTACTATAGTGGTACCGGTTGGGCTATTTATATCTGAACCAGCTAAAGAAACAGCTGTGGTTTAGGTACTGCTCACACTTGCTAACTTGGCAGAGTTTGCAGTTTGAGCTAGAGGCCTGTTCAACGTCTTGATCTGTTCAAGCCAATTTCGAATGTGGCGGAGGCAATACGACACTCAAAACAGTTGAGTATCCGAACGAGGAAACAAGTTGCGTGATTAGATATTTGATTTGTCCTGAAGCTGAGTCAATCAGAAAATGTCTGCTCCAAACCAAGTCCAGTATCGAATAACAGTTTACTTTCACAATAGCATAATTGTGATTTATATCTAATGGCGGAAATGCTGTGCTCCTGCTTAGCAAATCGAAGTCTTCTGTAGTGACGCCTGGTTTGACTGAGAAGCAAATATCGCGTAATTGACACTGGTTGGAGGATCAATTACGTAAGAAGTTTGCAAAAGTTTGGTTGGCGATGAGCACTAGTGTTCCAAATAAGGCTCGACAAGGTTTTTTCTTGTTATTGTCAAGGGCTCCGTTTCTTTAGAAGGCGATGAATTGCTTCCGCTGCAGCGACAACGTTTTTTCTTCCTTTTGTTGACTCGACCTTTCAAATATGGCCAGCTTTTCAGCGCACTGTGCTGGGTTGCTTAGGTAAGAAGAGCTGTCAATTAGTGCAAGTGCGAATAGAGTTCTTGGAGTAGGTATTCAAGGTGTTGTAGGACCAGAATCAGGATTTATGCAACCAAAGTCGCGAATATAAGCGGCCCGGATGACAAAAGAGTAGGTCATTGGGCCATTAATGTTGTGCAAAAGAACGATGCAAATTTTTGCAAACCCATAATGGGAAGTGGTTCCACCTACAATAGTTTTTATGGCCGTTGAGTAATAACTGTTGGTTTGGGAAGGCTTTCGAAGGTGTATCGTTACTTACAAAGGTATGAAGAGGAAGTACGGTCGTGTGTATTTGGCACTTGAACGCTTTGCCGCAGTGCACCAACAAACGTTTGATTTTGACGGTCAAGAGCAATTTTTACATGTGGCGATGATTGCTCTTAAAGAGGCTAAAGGAAAGGTAGGGCTCATTATCGATGCTTATTGATGAATTATAGCAGGCTATATTCAAGTGAGCAAAAATTCCACCTGTGTTGGAGAGTTTTTCACAAGATAAGGAATCTTGTGAGAGATGGACTTTCCGGGTCGCAAATTATTTTGGTGTTTTCCGTTGGCGAACAGACGAAACGGAAACTTCAGAGAAAATGTTATCAGATTTCCGATGTTGTAAAGCACCTTTAGCTCTAGCCTCTAGCTACGGTATATTACGCAAGAGTTTTGTATTAAAATCTGGAGAAAACGACTTACCTCGTAGCTATGAACTCGTAGCTATTACGCATGCTAGGAGCAGTAAATCGAAATCTATTCTAGAAATTGTTGCATTCGTGCTGTCAAATCATGCCGATCTTTTAAATAATGCTTAATAATTTCTCAATCCCGACTTTCAGGTTGACCTACGGGTTGATGTATCCAGCTTACTGCTCATACAAAGCCGTGAAGACAAAGGATGTTCGAGAATACGTGAGCTTAACATTCCGGTGATGTTCTTCTGAAGCGACTGAAGATTGAGTAATTTAATATATGTTTGTTTTGTCGTAGGTGCATTGGATGATGTACTGGATCGCCTTCGCTGTGTTTACTGTATTTGAAGCATTTGCTGACACATTTATAGGATGTTGGTGAGTTCTTCGATGAATCTGAGTACTGTTGAGATTGATGATGGATACGCAGATACAGGATAATGGTTTGACTTGGATTTCTAGGTTTCCGTTCTACTACGAAGGAAAAATCCTGTTCCTATTATGGATGATCTCGTCTTCGACGCGAGGTGGAGCCATAATGTACAGGCGGTACATCCATCCCACTCTCACACAACACGAAGCAGTTAGTAAATTAGAAGATGACTTTTGAAATTATTAGTGATTGCTTACTATTCGAACGTTCTTTTGTAGGAAATCGATGCTTGCCTTGCTGATTTCAAAGTTAAAGCAAGTGGCGCATTGATGACTTGGGGCTATAAATTCGTTACATCCATAACTGACGTTTTAATGGCTGCAACGTTCCGGGTAAGGCTTCGAGTCATATTTCAGTATTGATTTCAATTGGATGAGTTCAGAATTAACTTGCTCATTATATTTTGTGTAAAGGCTGGAGAACCTATGATGGACCACTTTCGTCGCACATACAGCTTGAATGACTTGAACAGAGGCTCAAGCTCGCATTTCAGAGCTGCAGGAAACAGTAAGTTATGTGAATGAAGACATTTTTTACCTTCGGGAAAGAGCAAAACAACAAATGTGTTTACAGATCGCCCGGGAGGTGACTACACGGATGGGTTCATGCCAAGAAGCATATCTGGAGACCTGCATTTTGAAAGGTGAACTGAAATATTTCAAGAAAGCTATTCTGATAGATATTTGCTGCGAAACTCAGTATGATAATTTGTCCCTTGATCAGGAATTTGCCCGTTCAAGCTGCTCCCACAGCTATGGATCTGGAAGATACTGTGCTTATTGAAGAATTACCACAGGAAGTAAGAGCCGGTCCATCGTCTGATGGATCGTCGCCCGAACTATTTGCTCCCACTCATGCTGAAGTACGAAGAGTTCGAACCAGAAGTCGGACCCGAAAGCCTGCATCAGACATGGTAAGTTCTCTCACTGGAGTGTAATATTTGGTTCAAGCAATGCCAATAATATGCAAGTGTCATGACAGTATGATGAAGATGGAAGAATCCATCCTGCTGTGCTGGAAGATATTCTAGCACTTCAACGCTTGTGGTCTTCAAGATCTGAAGACGGCTCAGCTTATGGTCTCCCACTATCTTTCACCTCAGTCGAAAGCCAGAGAGATAGCTTTAGAACTTACAGCTCTTGTAGTAGTCGGTCAACTTCAACTTTGTTTGAGGATCCAATGGAAGAAGACAGAGATGACGTGTTTGACGAGATAAATGAACCTACGGATGAATTCTACGACTGTAGTGATAGGGATAGTCCCGGAAGCGGACTAGACAGTCCACCACCTCTTATTAGCCGTAAGAATGTGAAAACTGTAGGGAAGACAATGTTACAAACATTTGAGGCGCGTAGTCCGCAGGCAAGAAGCACAGCAAAAGCATTAACCGGGAAGCCCTTAGAGTTGTTATCCACGATAAGCAATCCCGTTTTAGCAAAAGAGTTGAGGAAAAAGGCAAATGCAGAAAGGGGACTGGGAGAAAATAATGTCAGTCAGAAGGCGAAAGGCAGCCCGGCGGCAGAAAAAGTAAGTGAGCATAGCGTTGTGTCAAAGTCCACATGGAACCCTTCGATTCGTAAGGTTCTTCATCCGTTCAGCTCCGTCAAACAGTCAGAACTTTGTACTTCTAAGAGTCAAGGTGGACAAGTTTAGCTACCACGGTAAACCCTTTTCTGTGAAGTCTCTGTGTGACGTGCTCCCTGAGCTAAACACGCTAACAGTGTACTGAGTTTGTTTCCCGCTAACATTTAACATCACTGCGTGACACTATTATGGAGCTTCTGATGATTAGAATTAAGATGTGATTTTTTGAATGTACGAAATTATAATTAATTCTTTCTTTGGTAATTTATAGGGTGATAGAGCAGACGCCAGTAACAATAATCGCAGACGGGTGAAAACTAAAAAGACAACTGAACGTTCAACAGAGAAAACTGCCTGAAGAGAAGCATCAGCTTTATCGTATCAGCTAATCAATACCAGCGTATCAAAAATTCGTATTGTTAAACACCTTCCGTCCGTTCAACAAGACAAGTAATAATTTTACAGAAGTTCCAAATTGCAAATCCAATTGAAATCCATATTCACTTCAAAAGATGGATGTTTGCAAATGTCAAAGGTTACTTTGCAATATATGAACGAGTGTTTTGTCTGTAATAATCAAACTGAAAGTTCGGTTTACAAGCGTTAATTGATATGGAAGTTGGTGGATTCCTGCTTTAGAGACTGACAGATCCTGTTTTACGAATCCGAATGGTTCTAAAATCATTGTCGTAATTTTTTTCATGTTTTCCTCACAATTGTGAACCATAGATTTTTCGAAAGTGGTTTACGGATTTCACTTCCACGGCTGTAGCCAAAACCATACCAGCAAGTGGCACTTTTATGAATAAGACTGTGTACACATCAATATTTATTGTATTCAATACGACACTCGGTAGACATTTCATACTTAACCTTTGCCTACGAACATTTTTGTACTCAACGTAATCAACTGAGCTCTGACTCTTCCCTGGTTACGACTCCTTCACGTTTTGAACTCTAGTCTAAGTCAATGTAAATTGTTGAAACAAATTGTTCGTATGGGTTCAACCAATAAAGTATCCAGAAGTAAAGCGTGTGTAACACTACGATCCTTTATTGAAAAATGATAGCAACCGCAATGACATCATCACTGAAACTGTTTAGAAAACTACTGACTAACGCTTTGCTTACATTAGTTATAAGTTAAAATTACTTTGATTAGACTAATGTCTATCCATACGGATGGGGCATTACAGGTCTCTCTGGGTCGCACAGTTTCGGGTCTTTCAGGAATTCTACTTCTTTAAGGTAAGTAGCCATCATAGCTAGAAGGCAGAAGAAATAAGCTGGATCATACATCATTCGACAGTGACAGGTTACACTTGCAAATTCTAGAGTTCGGCAAATAGAAACTTACCTAAATGTTGTGCCTTTTTATGCTCGTTTTCTAATTTCTTATGCTGCATTTTGCATAACCCAGTAATATGTCTTCCGTAAAGCATTCCCGTGTATGGAGACACAAATTGGTAAATCAGTTTAACATTTTTGTAGTTGACATCGATACTGTATTCACAAAATAAGCACTTCTTCTGTTCCTTCACGTATGGATTCTGCATCGTAACAGGCTGGAAAATAAACATTCAATATTCAATTAGAAAGCCAAAACCTCTCGTCGCATCTTCTTCAAGGAACAATATCCTTATTCTTAGACCCTTACCAAATCACTTTCACGCTGATCAACAACCTTCTCGAGCACTTTGTATTCTTCACTGTATACCGGTTGAGGATGCTCTGTTGTAGTCGTTTTTAAAGTTCTGGGATGGGATACTGAAAGCCAGGCTTTTGAATTCCTGGCCAGCAGCAAGGTAGCTCGACGAGCTAGAGCCATTTTGACCTGAAACAACAAGGTACAATTAAAACTGAATCCACTTGAAGACGAAATTCGATGCTAAAATACACAGTAGACTTCACGAATTCGAACGGTCAGAATAAAACTTCAAGTGCATTATTACATAAAATCAGTAAACTTACCTCAAAGTCCCAGCTTTTAGATGTAAAATGTGAATACACGTTTGAAATTAAAGTACAATGTTTGCAACAATTGAACAATAATAAAGCTTTTACATCGCACGTGCTTGGTCGGAGAAATAAGTATCCTCATCTAGCTCACACATGAATTCAAATATTCGGGCTCTATGAGCTCTGACCATCGAGTTTACAAAAAGTCACTAAATGACGTCAGAAGAAAGCCGCGAAATACGAAATCTGACACTTCCCCAGCGAGACTTGGCAATAAGAGAGAAAACAAACAAACTCCAGGAAGTGGGCATATCCTATTATAACATTTCCACACAGTCTGCTATTTGTGACGTATAACGTTTCGTATTTCGCAACTAAAATTATAGCCGCACAATGAAGTAAACCAGCAATCCTGTTCTCAATCACAAGTTTTCTAGTCATCGCGAAAAATCGACTGCGAGATTCGCGTGGTCTCTCGGCAGATCGAGAGTAGTGTAAAAATGAATCTAGAGTTAGCTTTAAACAAGTGACAACTTTCTTAACCGCTGTCAACCTATTGTACCTGGCAAATCGAATACCTGGAAGCACGGTCTAGTCAACCCTACCTGACCCAAGTCCAATGGATCTGTTTTGTTTTTCAAAATTTTGACTGGTAAGTTGCTACATGTACTTCTTAGGGCATTGTTGTGGAAAAGTGGAGGAGTTAAAAGAATACTGTTTTTGTGTGTGCAGAGGTGCTGTACTGCTGGTCTAACCGGGATAAATCATGGACCGGAAGTCGGGTCGAAACCTTGGAGACCAAAACCAATGATAACGCTTTGAGAGTTTGGGAACTGACAGGTGAGATCAGCTTTTCAAAACTCCGACTTAGCTGAAGATCATGTGCATCAAGATTTAGAACTTCAGTTTTCATACCTCACAGAACAGCTAGGAATATAGAATATAGGGCATGGGTATCATCAGGTTACAGATAGACCAAATGTTGTGATCGACTGATGGTCGTTGTCGTTATCACACACGTAGTAAAGCCAAAAGGAAATCAATTGATTATGTTTGCTTGGCGACATCTTGGATAGCCCTCGAGTTTGCTGTCACTGAAAATACTGTCATTCGTCACCACCGTTCTTGATTGGAGGGCGTGATTTTGAATGTTTGAAGTTTGTCCGATAACGGTTGGTATTTTTGAAAATAGTCATGTTTGCGTTGGAACATATTCGATCTAATTCTGTCCCGTTCTATTGATCAAGTGGGATTGCAAAGATGTTTGCTTGTCGGCGTTATATATCAGGGACTTCGCCTGGTATGTGTTGGTATCCGAGGGTGGCAAATTTTTTACTTGTATGTGTTGCCCGTAGCGGCCATGAGGTCCTGCCGGACTTTAGCTGCCATGTAAGGCTCTATAAACTGTTCGTTCAATAGCTGCCTCGACATTATGATGACATCGAAATGCAGTTTCGATGCATAGTTCCTTAAAGCAACTGCAGTTGCTTATATTTCTTAACATTTCCGAATGTATGTTTGCTGTGGAGTTCATGATGCGTAATTCGTTGTATGACAAGTGTCAAGCTAAGCAGGTTTGAACAGCTTCATCTGACCTTAACCCACGAAGAAGGAATTGGGTAACAAACAAAAGTTATTGTATTCTCAGGACTTGTCGGTCAGCCGTTAACTCACGAACCCGTCCATTGACGCTCAGCGACAAGCGATAAAGGTATCCTTGACTTTGAGCAAACACGCGTCTAGCGTTAATACATATCCGTGGTCTTTCCACCAGCTAGAATAGGCCTTTTACCACTGTTCTTTGCTTCCTCTCTTGTAGACTCTTTTCGTTTCCTAATGCCCGGCGATGCTTTTAGGACCCATTTCGCTCACCTGGCCAGAGCTATTTTCGGAGAAAATTGTCCGGGTGCTTTCTCTCTATCAGCACGAACGACGGCATTTTCATGGTGGTGTAGCACCTCAGGCTGTATGAGGGAACGAATGAATTCCACTAGTAACAGATCTGTCGAAAGTTGGAATCGATGAACCTACAAGGAGAAATGGAATCTCTGGAAATTACGCACAACCAATACTCTTGAAAGCAATGGCCGAGCGACTTGAAGTTGGAATGAACGAGATGACCATCGGTCATTGACAACTTTTTCTGCGTATCTGTAATCTGCACTTGATGGTTGTAAATAGCGACATAATCATATCTTTGTGTGGCACTACGCACCAGGGTTGCAATAATGTTTCCATGATCTCCATGTATAGCGTATGTACTTCTAAAAATAGGCGCTTTAATGAACAGCGCTAATGTCTGTTTATGTTTATGGGAGTAAATGACTTTGTTGATGTTCACTTTTTTGCCTCGAGTCAGTCAAGGTTTTGAAGCACGGTTATACTATATATACTAACTCACTGCAATAGTAAGCAGTTGCCTGATGCACCAGTGCATTCGATCTATAATTAGTGCAGCAATGGCAACCGCTAGAACAAAGAAGACTTGTCATGTGGCTGTGTGTGTAGCTATTTTAAAAACTTGATCCATTTAAAGATCATCATGTCTGCTAGAAATCGTTGCCGATATGCGTAGAAAGCTTATTCCAGGAACTTGTAGTAACGCCGTTTACTTGCTTGCATTGACAGTTCAATTTTGATGAGGTTCGGTAATCCCTGTACATTCGCTCTTGTGTGCTAGTTCCCAGAACATGCGTCTAGTGAGTTAAAAGCTCTGGTGGAGTACTTATTCTTGGGGCTAATTATTATGGAATCCAATGTTATCAAGTTTAAGGGGGAATCGCTACTACTTATCTCTGTGTATCATCGTCGTCTCCTTTGGTTTACTCTAGAACAAGAAACAAGACATTATCAACAAGAAGAAAGTTAAACTTGCCCTAGTGTTTTACTCTGATAAATTTCCGTAATCATGCTGATAGACTTCTCAGCATCGAGTGAAAAACATTGTCATCACTGTTTCAATTCAACAAGTATTCGTAGGAGACAGGTCTTGTGGCTTTCCGCTGGGAAGCGCCGTGATCAAGTCAACAGTGTCCATCAAGAATCCGTGGTATCCGTAGTGTTGTATCATGCAACATTTCTTCGGATCAGGCTTGGGAATGATTTAAGTCGAGTAATTGGTGTACGTGTTGTCAGCTTGATTCAGTTTCCACCTTGAAGAGCCTTGCTGTTAGCGTAATCTGCGAGTGATCTTTTGACAACTTTAGTGAGTTTTTAGTGATTCCCGCCATGACAGTGAGAGTAAACGACGACAACGCTTCGAATTTTTTCTCACTAACCGAAGAGCGTTGACAAATTTCTCTTGAGGATTATTTTCGGTGACGACAGAGAAAGGAGGATTTGCTGAGTGTAGAGCGATCCGAGAAGCATTCGAGAAATTACAATGAGGCTGAAAAGGAAGCAAGTGTGTAAAAAAGTTTTAATCTTTTGCGAATATAAGTAGGCGGATAATCAAAGAGATGTTTGAATGGTTCGGCTGAAGCCGGAAATCAATGCTTATACAGAAACAGCACTTGTGCTGAAGAATGTAGATTGCGGAAATGGGAATGATAAGGAGTATGATGCAGTTTTAACTTACCGGTATTTTTTAGCAAAAAGTAGTTGTTAATATTTCCGTTTGTTTTCATTAATTCCGTCTTCGTTTCGTGCCAAGTCTTGATTTATCGTGCTGACTCACACAGTAGTAAACGCGGGGAAAGTGCCGGAAGAGCGCTTTCCCGCGCGCGTCATGACGGCACGGTAAGTATTTTCTTTTGCTTTTTTACGTTTGATAAGTTGGTACGAATTCTGATGTTTTGGAGGTTGGTATCAACTATGACATTGCGTGTTGTTTAAGTGTGAGTCATAAATTATTGGATAGCTAAAGTTTATTTGTATGAGAAGGATAAATGTGAGCACGGAATTTGAGAATGCACCGGTTTGTCTACTGACCTAATGATAAGGATAACAGAGTGGCGACTGTTATATGGTCATTCAACTAGAGAGTGTGAAGTAGAAGGCTAAATTTAACTTGTAAATATGGACAAGTTAAATAGGGAGGAAAAGAAGCTATGAAGATAGGAGAAATACGTCGAGTCTTGTTGTTGTTTGGACTGGAGGAAAAAAAGTTGTTCGAATGTCATCAAAGACTGCAAGGGAGTTAATATGGCGAATTCGATCGAGTCACAAGCACAAGATACGGCGAAATGACATACAGATATATGAGATGAACTATTTATAGCTGTGTCAACGCTGATGAAAGATGCGCTTGATTCCGGATAAATCCTCATAAGATTGGATGCGTTGCAATTGGGTCTTACGTAATTTGCTGCTTACTTAGTTGACAGTTTGAATGGAAGTTGAGATTTGATTCGATATGCACGGTAGGGAATGAAATATTCGTACAATGTGGAAATGGAATTCTGAGTTCCACGACTTGAGGACCAAGATTTGAAACCATCTTGTAAATTAGTATCTTGATGACTAGCAGTTTTAATTGGAGTTTGAACGCATTGCACACCTGTTCCGGATCGGCTTTCTGCAAAGCATGATGCAAGCTGCAGTCATTTTTGCTTCGAGTGGTTCGAATCGAGGCGAGCTTCAATCGGTCATTGATAATGTCCAGGGAAATTAGTTTAGCCGTTCATTCACAAAGCACAAGAGAGAAAGCAAAGAAGTAATAACGTTTTTCAGTTGACAGTTTGGCAGGTGCAAAGAAGAGTGGAATTAAAGTGTAGTAACTGTAAATTATTAGCAAGAACATCTATAAGTGAGGCAAGAGAGATGAAGGTTTATCGTGCTAAAACGGACTATCTTATTAGAGTTCGGTGACTGCGAATTCATTACTCGATAACGAAACGTGTGAGCTAAGCTGTGTAATGGTTCATTCTTTTGACGTTATCAAATGCATGACAAACTTATAGTGTTTCCTGGTTATATAAACAGAGCAGAATCTGATTGATCATATCATTTGTAAGTTAGAACGGGCTTACGTTACAGGTTGTTTGTTTGCTTTCTCTGCAGAAACTAAGATGGAACTTGAAACTGCTGGACAGGAACTGGTGAAATGCGTCTTGGTTGGAGATACCGCGGTGGGGAAGACCAGGCTAATATGTGCGAGAGCCAAAAACGAGAAGACTTCCCTGCCTCAGTTGATGTCGACTCATGTACCTACCGTTTGGGCGATCGATCAGTACCGGATGTACAAGGATGTTTTGGAGAACTCGATGGCTAATGTGGATGGAGTTCAGGTGTGTTTGCTGATGCTACAAAAAATGAAGAAAGTAAAATCAGTTTGATAAAATGGTTTGTGTTCATAGGTCTCACTACGGTTGTGGGATACATTCGGGGATCACGAGAAGGACCGGCGGTTCGCTTATGGACGTTCTGACGTTATCCTCTTATGTTTTTCGCTTGGAAGCAGAAGTTCTTTGCAGCATTGCAAGACCATGTGGTACCCTGAAATCCGAAGGTTCTGCCCAGACACGCCTATAATTCTTGTTGGCTGCAAGAATGATCTTCGGTTTTTATGCCGTGACCCAAAATACTTGGCATATTGTCGTGATCGAAGTCCGTTCCAGAGACCTACGCGGGAATCCGATATTGTTATGCCAGAGCAAGCTCGAATAGTAGCAAGCGAACTAGGACTTCCTTACTACGAAACTTCTGTCTTCACTTACCATGGGGTCAATCAAGTCTTTGATAATGCAATCAGAGCTGCACTGATTTCTCGACGTAATCAACGGTTCTGGATGACTAATCTTAAACACGTACAACAACCGTTACTTCAGGTTCGTTACTAGCCAAACGTGCACATATCTCATTGGAGTAAGCGTTATAAAGTTGAATTTGATAATTCTTGCTGTTTTACAGGCACCATATTGCCCGGCTAGTCCTATGAAAGAGCTTGGTGCTGTGGAAATTTTCCCGGGTGATTATTGGGGTGATATCAAGACAATGTTCACTTCACAGTGCTTTCCCGATGTTGTGTTCCTTAAAGGTATTTTATTTAATACTTGCTTTTAAGAAGTACAAGCTTTGTGTAACTGTATTTATAGCAACTGCGTTTTTGGTTTCAGGTAGCAGCGAAATCCCTGCGCACATGTTTGTCATTTCTGCAGCTACCCCGGATTTTGCAAAATCTTTAGAACCAGACGAGGTGGTGCCTTTGAGGCGAAATAGTGAAACAAGCACTGTATGTCGGCGGTCAGCTTTGAATTATTGTTGGCTGGCAAAGGGCTCATGAAATGTAATTTCGTTCTTGCAGGCTAGTGATAGTACTGTGGACGACACCGAATGCCTGTTAAAGAAGAATGACTCTGGCTGCTTAGCAGGACTGTACAACTCAGTATTCTCGTACTCCTCGGAACATGATTTCAAGGATTCAACAAAACCAAAACGTGTCATTACAACACCTTTTACAAGCTTGATCATCAGTGACCATATTCGGTTACGAGATTCTACTGACAATTCGGAATCTGTTCAAATTGTTGTCCATGTTAAGGACCAAATTTCTCTTGAAATTGTCCGAGCCCATTTGTATTTTCTGTATACTGGAGAGTTCCCTACGACCATTTCTTCGATTGAGGTAACCCATTAAGTTCTAAGATGTGATTTAAATCGATTTCATACATGTAATAAATATGTTTTTTCAGAACATTCGAGCGGCATCCAAATTGTTTATGACGTCTGACTTGATTCAAACGTGTGAAGCTTTAGCCAATCATGACACGAAAGTTCTTTCTGAATTTCTGAAAAAGGCTTTTCGACGTGTAAGTCATGGTTGTACGTGTTGACAACTTAACATCCAGTTCTAAATTTAAACTCGTTTATGTTCCAGATGCTCCGGCAAGCGTTATGGGAGAAGGGTAGTCGAAACTATAATACCGATGTGGTATTTCATTTGGATGACGGAAAGGTTCCAGCTCATCGGGCTATTTTAATGGCTCGAAGTGATGTTTTGAGGGCAATGTTTTCTGGGGACTTTAAAGAACGGCGAAGTCATTGCGTAAATAACGTCCTCATTTTTTTCGCTCCGGTGAAATGATTCTACAACTTAGTTGGTTTGCAGGTATCTTTGCCTGGAGTCAAAAAGGAAGTTTTTAGGTCGTTTCTAGAGTATCTGTACACCGATGCCTTGAGTCCTCCAATGCCTTTGGAACGAGGGATGTCGCTTGTGGAATTAGCCAATCGTCTTTGCTTGCCTAGGCTTATTAATATGATCGAAAAAGCACTTATTGAGGAAATTGCTCAAAAGCAGTCGCAAGGACATGACATGATTGACGACTGCATGAAGATAATCGAACCTGCACAGGTAATCTGTATGGTACGCAAATTAGTAGCTATACCTTCATGCTTTGTGAATATATTCTGTCATTTGTTCCAACAGTTGCACAATGCGGAACAATTGGCTCGCTGGTGTCTCCTCAATATATGCGAGCAGTATGATACTGTGTGCCGTAAGCATAGCAAGACCTTCAAAGAGTTAGCACCGGAAAATCGTCAGTTCATTTCGGAAAACCGATGGCCTCCAGTTTGGTAAGCCGTTTGATACATATCCTACGTTTTGAATGCAGTTGTAAACTGATAATGGTTTTTTCGTTTGCAGGTATGTGAAGGAGTTTGATTACTATCAGAAGGCTCTGGTTGAAAGATATAAACTGGAGAATAGAGAAAAAGGAAGAAAGCGGAACAATTCTGGCTGCCTTTGCTTTTCCAGCAAGTCCAGACGCGATGACAAGGAAGAAAAAGCTCCTCTTCCACCATCAACGTAATCTAACACACGGCTTGATCTCAGAAGCATTCACTATGGAAGGATAGATAACCACACTTAGTTACGATTCGAAAGCATAAAAATTCCGCTTGTTTAGGGTTCATTCGTACAGATATTATTCATGAGAGATAGTGTAGAAAATATTTAGATGCTCGTTTGAAAGACTCGTTATTTGCACCAAGAAATGCTTATTAACTGCCCTGAGGCTAGAGGCTGCCCGTATGTATGTGCAAATGCTAACATAATATGATGCGTCCGGAGTACTAGTGAAAAGCACTGATGCAGATTAGACTTATAGACTCACATGGACTGATTTATGACATTTACTGTTCTTGGGAAGATTAATTGTACTTGCATTTCACCGAACACTATATTTAGGAGCTTTCATGAAATACCGACTCAGTGCTGTGGTGTAAGCAATGTAACTAATCATTGCTGTTTGTGCTGATCAATAGCAGATCTGTAAACTGTAAACTATATATATACTGTCGGACGCCATCAAAAATTTACTATGGGTCAAAAGACTAAATTTTCAGGGTATCTTTCGTAACAATGTGTTTTTTGGTTTCCTCGTTTGCTTGATCTCAGGAAAAGGCCCAACTTGCGATACTTTGAACTGTTATATCACTTCAGTCACCATAAGGACTGATTCTTATTCCATTTCATGCTGTTTGTTTCTGTATGTTTTGTATTAAACTTGTTGACTTGATAACACGATTACATCTAGCTACTTAAACTCTACCGGTATGGTATGCAGCTTCTCTTCGTAGCTACTCACGATAGCATTAACTTTCCACTACATGTATGAAAAAGCTAACATTCACTTCACGACTTTCCTCTGTACAAACATAGTTTTAATAGTTTGTCAAGAAGCTAAGATACCCCAAAAAGCTAAAGATAACAGCGTAAAAATATATATTGTAGTTACACAAAAATTTATATTATAAGACAGTAAAACGAGCGTACAAAAATACAAGTCAACAGTTTACGACTCGATTCCAACAGGAGGTGGAAGTGTCTTTACTTCGGAGTAGCATTCTTCGTAGTTCTTAGCGTAACTGTCATGTTTCTTGACCAAGACAATTAGGGTGCATCGCTTCACTCCCATGGCGAGTCCCAACTCTTTCCCGGTAGGAATGAACACGTAAGGGATATCGCTTGCTTCACAGACTGCGGGCATGTGGCAAACAACGTCGATCGGCGTTACACTACCGGCAATCACCACCAGGCTGAAATCAATGACATTAGAAGTTAGCATCGCTTTACATTCCATCACGGGGACCTTGTAGTCCAATCCGAGGTATGCATGAACTAATCGTGTGCGTACCCTCTCTCTCCCTTGCGAATTTTGGATTGTACAAGTTTTAGGCCGCTCCGCAAATAGTTCTTCTCCTTGCTCGCTGAAGGAAACAAAATTCGCAATTACAATGTCATAAGAGTTCAAATCCATGCATCTTGCAGCTGTGTATTTGCTCACCTTTCTTGATCAACTTCGTGAGCTTCTTGGCCAACTTTTTGGAGGCCATGGGTTGAGAAATTACAGTGGCACGGGAGGCCCGTTCTTCGTAGCTCAGCTGGCTGACTAACGTCATGTCAGCGTCTCCGGTATCCATCGTATCCGCCATCTGCAACAAGAAAATACCGTTTTAATATTGTGTGGATAAATTATAGTACATGGGGTCAACATTGTTCACCAATCTACAAAATCCCAACTACAAAACTATGAAATGTAAGGAAATGGATGCATTATGAACCGGTTCTCAAAACACTGTAATTACCTTTTGTAATATTTCGATTTGTTTAACAAATTTTAATGTGAAGCTAAAGATTCATCGAGTCTATAACTGTGTTGACACTGGACTAGCGGAACTACCGCGTGTGTGGTTTCCGTCGTGCCGCAACACAACACGTTCGTATCCCCGCGGTATGAATAAAAGCACATGGCTTTGGTTGGCTTTCGCGCAGGTTTTAGTCGCACTCGACAACTCCATGGCCTAAAGGCTGCGTCGAGAAGGAGCCATAGAGTTTTCTTCCAAGGCGCGAAAAAATCTATTTTGCATAAACCCAAAAGTAAACACAGGGTAATTTTTGACAACAACTGCGACAGTGCAATAAATATTGAATAATATCAGTGGGGGATCATATTTTCACATGTCGATACATATGGTCGTACCTTCGTGTACACGCACCTGCGTCTATAAAGTGATTTTCTCAGGAAAATATTCGCAACATAGACTACACGTGAGGACATAAACAGTGAATATTTGGAAAATCTTCC
>JAQGBJ010000169.1:0-58991 GCA_034698345.1 Sphaeridia pumilis
CCACTCTTCAACGACTTTAAATACGCCGGGGTGTGAACGCGTAGCAAATCCGATTTCTGAGCTTCTTTCGGCTCCACTGTCTGACCAGGTTTTATAACACCGTCATCCAGTAGCATCTTCAAGTTTAAAAAAAAAATTAAAAAATCCGCAAATACATAAACGAGATTGTTTGCAAACTTTTTACCTGATGGGCGCGGCCCCACTTTGTCACATCGAAAGGATGTAGCTTTTGGAGCCCAAAAAAGTTGATGTCATACTTGGGCGAGTATAAAATCGGACGCTGATCTTCTTCAATATCGAATAATAGTTTCGTCTCAAATCCTCTCGGAACGTCTTGCTTCACTGCAAATTCTGTTGACCGTGACCTGTCCTGCTCCTCACTTTCGCTCACATGAACGCCGACTTTCGCCATCAGTACTTACATCGGTTCTCAGATATTTCAGGCTCATCAAATCCTGCAAACACATGGTCGATTTTAATATTGTCACTTGTCGGATATCATTTTGAGCAATGCCATTACTGCATTAACTTCCAATATTGTCATATGTGCATTTGTTCATTCCATTACATTGTCAATAACACCCGCACATAATGGGCATGTTGCCGTAATCCACAAAAAGGTTTCCACCTGCCATTGCTTTCTTCAGCCGCTTCTCAGATAGTCAAAAATAAAATATTCATAGCGTCTCTGTGTGTGTTTATTCAGGACATACTCAATCGCAAAATCGATAATAAACGATTCTTGAGGAGGTGGCAACCACGTCTGGGAAATTGCTTACGTCCTTGGTGACAAGTCCTCATGTCATGAGGTATGAATCAACTAATTGTCAATGCCGGATATCCGTCACGTTAATTGTCTGTGCCAACTACCGATGACAAAGCAATCAAATATTGTTTTTTATCGAATTTTCATGCGTGATTCATTCTGTCGCAACGAGAATCTGATCGCGTATCTTCATCGGATCTCCCCTACAATTCCTGCCGGGTTTTAAAAATCCGACAACTGTTCTACAGTGTCTCATGAGCTTAACCTTAAGAAAGCTGGTTATTGTTGCGTATTCCGAAACGCCCATACTGAAAACCTCAAAAAATGGCACATTGCTCGCGCGCTCTCTTTCAGCGCTATTGAGAAAGCTAGCGGGAGACCGCACCGGTTCCGGCTGTCTTCGCAATTATCGCAGCAACTCACGCAACTTGCTGAACCTATACTCAACAACAGGCCTCACGCATTTTTCCCACGACTTTCAAAAACAGCACCCGACCTTGGATATTTAACGATAACGAAATTCGTTATCGATTTCTACACAATTTCGTCTTACGCATCCAACAAATAACACTCAAAGGCTAAATTGCTCCACGACAGTTGCACCAAGCCGTCTCCCTTGACACTTGACAAACTTCCTATTTTACAAAGCATTGCCAATTTTAAGAAATTCAAGATCCAAGTAAGTACTCGTTTCAAAAAGATGCAGTCCCATACTTTTTTCACACTTGAGCTGATACCTTGTAACGTTAAAAATAATTTCAATGAAATCGTTTCACAGTGTAATCTGTAAAAAATTTGATCACCACCCTGATCATCGAGAGTCTTCGACGTCTTGACGTGCCCACTTCCTTTGTTCCAAGGAGTTCGAGCCAAGTCCCACAGCCTTTATGACGACATCCCCAAAAGACAGATTACCTTTTGAGTAGCGTCCCCAAACTTCGTAACCCGACTCAAAATGTCTCACACGATACCGCAAGGCGCCATCCGTCTCCACCACCACCTCGCCAACGAGCCTCAACTTTAACTGCCTTCGACATGCACATGCCGCAGTCACCCAAATCCGCCATTATTTACACTATATATGCCAATCCCTTGAGCTTCAGCTCAAAATCACCTCACTTTGTTAATCCACCACCTTCTCCCTTGCTAATAATTTTAAAGAGCTATAGAAACTACCAGAACCTCCTCAAGATATAAATACCGTCGAAATGTCTTGAGACTTCACACTCGTCCACAACTAGCACTTGGAATCACATCTCATAGAAAAGTGACCGTCTTTTTAGTGTCTCCAAAATGAGGTTGTTCAACATCAAAAACTGCATATTTTTAATACTCGGCTTCGCAGCTCCCGCCATTCTAGGAGCCAGTGTGTCTTCCTCCGAAGTCGAGTATGTGAACCCTTCGGAGCTCATTGCTCAAAGCAAAAATGTGTCAATTGAATTCATTCCGTTGGATTCCCGGGAAGAGGCCAAACCAGAATACGCCGTCGGACAGCAAGAAAAACAAACCGAAGACTACCCCGACCAAGAAAGTGACAGTGGCGAAGAGGATCAGGAAGACCAAGGAGAAACCGCCGCTGATGAAGTTCAAGAATCCGAAGAAACCCAAGTCGCACCAGTAGTTCTACCAGCGCCCGCCGCTGAAGAAACCAAAACTGATTTGCAGACCGCAGCCACTGGGTATGGGGGCGGAGAAGGTTACGGCAGTGGTGGTGGAAGCGGGTAAATATCCTCGCAACGCTGTACATAAATAGCCTTCAAACCCTTTTGTACTCCCTTTTGTAATGACCGACATTACTTTTTCAGCTACGGTGGCGACCACTACGGCGGTGGTGGACATCACGCCAAGGGCTACGGAGGCAGCCACCAAAGTGGACACCACAGCAACCACGGACACAAGGGAAACCAAGGTAAGCAATAACCATAGGCAGAATCAAAGGATAATGGAAATACATAGGTTGACACTTGTTCTTCATCATCTGTCGCAATCCAGGACACCACAGCAACCACGGTTACAAAAAGGGAAGTCATGGCCACAACAACCAAGCTCAAAAGAAGGGCCATTACGGCAACAACGGTAAGTACTCATCTGACTGAGGTCTTCTTCAAACTACGTCCACGCTAGCAAAATTTCAAAATTCCAGGCGGCCACTCCAAGGGACACAAGGAAGGCGGTCAACACTACGGAGGTAAGCAACATGGAAGCAAGTCCCACAAGGGAGCCAAGTACGGCAAAAACGGACACCACCGCCGTGGACACTCTACCAAGGGATTCCACAATGTCTACCACAAGGTAATGATTTCACCTTTGACTCTTGGGCCCTGAAACACTGCAAAATCGGCTGTGACCAAACCTTACTGTTCTTTTCTCCAGGACGAATACAGCAAGAACAACCACTTCTACGACGACTACCACACTGACGGACACCACGCCAAACATGGCGACTACAACCAACACCACGGGGAACATGGTGGCAAGAAACACTACGGCCAACACCACAACGCCGCCCACCAGGACTCTCACCATGGAAACCAAGGCCACTACTCCAATGGACACCATGATAATGCCCACAAGGGCTACAACGGGAGCCATGGCCAAAAGGCCCATCACGGCCACAATAGCAACTATGGCAACAAGGGAGGTCACCACCACAGCCAACATCATGGCAAACAACACCATGGCCATCAGGGATACGGACACCAACATGGCCATGGCGGCCATGGAGGAGGTGGCCAACAGGGCTATGGCGGACAAGCGGGCAACGCCGGATATGGAGGTTATAATAATTACGGAGGCTTCTATTGATCAGTCAAAGAAACCCCTTACAAAATTGACCTTATCATGAAAGTGTTTTGTTGAATGAACTTTTTATTTCATCCTTGTTGTATTCATCAGGCTCAAGCTATTGAAATTGAACCCATCATCCAGGACCATCTTTACAAATCTTCACACACCTTATGCAACAACACAGCCACTGACACACTTACTTCTTCAGAAACAAAACTATATAACATCATGTTCTTCCTTTAACTAATTTATAAATCAATCTATATATTCATGCTTTTCCCCCCAAAAGCAGCCTTTTTTATACTAAAAGTCAATTTAATAAAAAATCTATATATATTTTTACACAAAAATCCTTCTACTCAACTCAGCAACTCATTATCCTCCGTGGGACCTTGAATCAATTAACACGAAACGAAACGCTGCACCGCCATTTTCAGCCAGTACTCATACTTTTGCATCCACACAACATGACATCAAAAATCTCACCAACCTTTGCCGCTTATCAACGTTTGACATTCTCAAAGAATTGTGTCTCGATATGCTTCAGTAGCATGGGTACTTCAGAGTACCAAGATTTGGATCCTCTGGACCTTTTCAACATCAAACCAAAATGATCATCTTAAATTTCATTCCTCAACCTGCAAATCATCATTCTGCTCTACTCATAAAAACTAACCAATTGACGTCTTTCGCATTTCACAATGCAAAACATGCATATTTTGCCAAGCTTAAGTGACGTAACATGACCGTCATTATATTCATTGCCTTCGAAAATCCCAAGCCTTGCATATATATATACATTGATCGGAAACCGCTCAAATCACGGTCAGAAATCTCTTTGAAGCATAACACTTTCTGTATTGGCGGAAACAATGAATCTGATTCTCATTACTCAATGTCACAACTTGCCAACATACATCTAACACTAGAGTATCATTTAACGCCTCATTGACCACAGCGATTACTTTTACCTTCAGCCATTTTTACTACACTTGAGCCCGCCGACCAAAGCTTGTGTTTTTTCACACTTTAAATTTCAAATCCTAAAGATATAGTGGATGAATGTGGTTTGGATGGCCCTGACCTTTGAATCGATTTAAAGGCGATTGAATAACAACTTCAAAAAGTAAGTATTGCCACCTCATTCCCAGTTTCTGCAAGCTTCAAAATTTGAAGCCTATATAATATTGAACATGATTGCTGGTGTGATGAATTGTAACGCTTCAGCTGATGACTTTTCACCCATTGAGACAGAGAGTGAAAGCAAGTGGAGGAACGAATACGACGGCAATTGCCCAATTTTGCTGCCACCATTTCGGCAGTGTTACAAAGTCACAAAGCGTACATTTTGGATACTTTTGCTTCTTTTTTTAGCGCACCTCAAGCCATGATTATGAAGTAACCCATTAACGCATATCAAAATCCATTTTGCATAATATCTCAATGTCGTGCCAGTTTAAGCATAATAGCACCATTCCTTCTCACCCTTATTAAACCGCATCGAAAACTGTAAACATTGCGAGAGAATCCCATCCCAACCCGCCCGAATTACACGCTTGAGCATCACAGCTTCAACATGTACAAATTGGACGCAACCTGACGACAGCAAATGTCATTAGTCGTCGCAACGACGCTAAACCGCCATTTTGTTCAATATAAAACGTTTTCGATGCCAAGGGCTTGGGATGTCGTAAGAGCGTCATCCATCCACCGACAGTCTGTAGTTCAGCTATGCCTTGACATGATCAATTGTTATTAACGATCAAGGTTTCCATATCAATCAGCGTTCAAAGGCTGAATCAAATCGTTCGGTTCTTGAAAGTCCGGCATGCACCTGCGGCAGCGTCCATTGTGCATGCCTATAATATCGAAATTGCTATATGCATGGATGGACCACCGACCGGCGATAAGAAAGCGCTGCGCTGGTGGTTTCGTCCATAAGAAAACCCGTCTTGCCACTGTGAGTCGTGCATACTCGTGTACAATTCCACTCCTATTGAACCTACAGCATTTGCCATTGCCAGCTCGTCATCATCTGTTCACACAACACGGCATTCCATATCCAATCCACACAACACGGAACCAGTCAAAGCTAAATGTCCGCTGGACTGGACACAATCTAACTTTAAGGTGCTTAAAGTATAGTCAGTTGAAGGGTTTTTCAGGGTTCCAATTCCATCATGGATAAGGTAAGCAAAACAAGGGGAATCAATTATCTTGATTAAATTTATAGAAAATTACCAGACAAAATACAAATAAATTCTGAAAACCATTTTGTTGTTTACAGTTGCCAATTCTCGGTGCTGTGGGCTTGATTGCAGTCACAACGGCGCTGTACTTCATTTTCGGAAAGAAGAGTAGTTCCAAGGGCGAAATCACACTCAAGGATCCCAACATCAAGTACGCTTTGAAGTTGGTTGAAAAGACAGACTTGTCTCACGACACGAGACTATACCGATTCGCACTTCCTTCTGAAAATCACGTACTCGGATTGCCAACGGGTCAACACATTTACTTGTCTGCCACTGTCAACGGGTCCCTTGTCGTTCGACCCTACACTCCGACGAGCAGCGATGACGACTTTGGACACGTTGATCTTGTTGTCAAGGTGAAGAAGTTTTTCTTGATTAGCAAACAAGATGCCCAGGAATGATGAGAAAGTTGTGAGACAAGTAGCAAGGAATTATCTAGTTGTTTTCAAGGTCATTTTTTCAAGAATCCAGTAGATGAATGGATTGTAGTTTACAATTATGGATATTTTGTGAGAGACTGATGAGCAGCAATATTGTAGAGTATTGGGTAGGCTAGATTTCGAAATGCCCGCTTACCCTTGTAGAAGAATCTTGGGAAAGCGGCAGTGTTACGCAATATTCCGTGGGGTAAGATACATGCCACGATGAGCCTCGGTCGAACTTGGAGCTTAGCATAATGTGATTGTCGTCACAGTCTTCAGAATGTGCAATCGTTATGTTAATGCTAGTATTATGGCTTTTCTAGGTATACTTCAAGAATGTCCATCCCAAGTTCCCCGAAGGGGGCAAAATGACACAATATTTGAACGACCTGCCACTTGGTGCTACCATTGATTTCAGAGGACCATCTGGTTTGTTGGTAAGAAAAATTTCAAAGTTCACCACTGTTGTATTAAGTTTTGATGCAAGCTGTTGAGTATTCATAAGCGTTGTTTATGTAGGTCTACAAATCTAATGGAGAATTCGCCATTAGACCTGACAAGAAGAGCCCGCCAAATAGTGTCAGAGCTACGAAAATCAACATGGTCGCTGGTAAGATAGATAGCAACATCCGGATTGTTTATCATTGTCGAGTTCGACCGTCTGATTGAGGTTACTCTTGTTTCAGGTGGAAGTGGTATCACGCCCATGTACCAAATCATCAAGCATGTGTTCAAGGAATCCAACAGCAATGTATCACTTTCTCTCATCTACGCCAATCAAACTGAAGACGACATTCTTATTCGCGAGGAGCTGGAAAAGTACGCCAAAGAACATCCTGACCGATTCAAGTTGTGGTATACTGTAGATCGTCCACCAGCAGGTAGTAAAAGCATGGCTTGTGGATTTATGAGATCAATACAAAAAAAGACTACAATGAAATTCAATGTTTTGAATCATTATCTAGACTGGAAGTACAGCAGTGGATTCATTAGCGAAGACATGTTGCGGGACAACTTCTTCCCTCCTTCGAACGACACGATTGTTCTCATGTGTGGACCACCTCCCATGATCAATTTTGCCTGTATCCCTAACTTGGACAAGCTCGGATACGACGCCAAAATGCGCTTCGCCTATTAAGTAAGAGTACAGGGGCAAAGGAGCGTGGGTTGACAAAGGACCTTTTAGGTGTCAAGGTTTGACATTAGCAATATAGTGATTTTGTTACTGTGATGGTGGCTCGAGCGAGTTAGTAGTAGCAATTCATGACTACCAACCGGTGAATAAATAATACTCGTCTTCTTGAAAAAGGTTAGCTAATTCTGTTTTATTTTACAAAATTCTATTACAAAGGCAACTGTCATTTGTCAGTAGTGAATTAAAAATTGTAAGAAATATTTTACATCCTCGCATATTTACATGCATATGCAATCGTGTTCAAGTCGTTTGTCATGGACGGGTATGTTACAATACTAGAGTTTCCAGCCTAGCTCTTGATCTCACTATCTCACGCCGACCGGGTTTCGCCGGCGGCATTTTAAACTATAATAACAAAAAAATGTAACAATAAGATCACCGGAATTGTACTTCTAAATCAAGAAGCAGTCTAAAATGAATTGGCAACATATCAGCAGCATTCTGTCGAGGTAGATCTACACTGGACCCAAGGCAGCATACAGGCCCATCGTCGTCATCATCCCAATCAAAGCCCATGAGCTCACTTGCAAAGACCCTTTGTTACACCAGTGGTCGAATTCACAAAAACACCACGTGGTGTTGTCGTAGTATGATCTACAAAATGGAAAGGCCAAACGTTAAGAGCGGACTCAAGATCAAGATCAGGAGGGCCAATTTTCAAGAGGAATGGTACCTTCGAACATCATTCTCTGGTATGGAATGGTTCACATAGTGTGCCAACTTCGGATCTGGTACCGCCGAACGGCAACCCTCATATTGGTCCGCAGGAATGTCTCGTCTGGACATTTGCAGAACCTCCAAGCAGTTCCGCGTAATCACTTCTTCAGCTAATCATCGAAGCAAGAAGTTGTACGTACGTCTGATGATTGCCAATTATGATTGTTATTTCATTTAACTTACATCCTTTCCGTTCTATGATTTTGACGCATTTAACGCAAGTCTGGGGAGTATGCCATCTCCAGTCGAATGGTGTCCCACAACCGGGTTGAGTGCTGACGCATTGGTAACACAATACCGCATTTGCTGAAGTTGAAAGACATTATACATGTACAGTTACAAATCCAGAATTCAGCAGATATGCAATTTCCGGAAGACTTACCTGTATGACTAAGGGCCAAAAAAACTCCTATTGACACGAGTGCCAGTCCGAGAATTGTTGTGCTAGTAGCCATTAGAAAAGATTTAAAAACCTACAAAGCTACCAAAAAACGTGAAGTTCTTAAAAGTTATGATAACTCAGTCAGTTATCTGAAACTTGTGCATGAACCACGGCCAATATTATGTCCCAGCTTGACCGTTAACATTACCTATTACAGATGTTTGCATAGATTATTTACTACATGTACATGTATGTTTCTACCCTACCTGTACATGCACCTGCTTATGGCTTGGGAGCGGCGCAGGAGTAACGCTTTATCGACGCAACAGGTACAAAAAAACTTTTCGTCGAAACAAGCAATACATTCTGCATTTGCATGGTTGAGTATTGAGTGAGAACTGAAACTGAAACTCACAAGGACAAAATCGAAAAGCTGATTTTTATTTGCACAGCCAGAAGTACGACAGATTATACCTAGAGATTAGCAGGCTTGAAAACGTTAAAGCCAGTGGCCGATGTAGATATCAAGAAACCAGGAATCTGAGGATGCCAATGAAGCTCCTTTATATCTTGTTGCCCCTGATGAACGAACATTAGTTGAGCAGGAACATCCTGAAAATAAATGGTTCGATGTTAATCAGTCCATAAAAAAGCCATTGCTGTTTACATTGTATAGTAGGATCAAAATGTACCAGGTCGTTTTCAGTCGTGGCTTCGGGATCCCGCTCCATGGCCAAGTCCCAAATGGCTACTTGATCGTCCTCTCCTGCACTTGCAAGAGTTGTTGACTCATGCGGAGACCACTCGACAGAACAAACTGGACCTTTATGATGGTTTTTGAACTCGGCAACGCTCGATCCGGTGGTAAAATTACGGAGATCCCAAATCCTTAGCGCACCGTCGTCTCCACCAGATGCAATGAATGGGTCCTTGGGATTCCAATGAATAACATTAACATCCTGCTCGTGGGCATTCTCTACGGTGAGCATATTAGCAGCATTAGGTTTTGCTCGGGCATCCCAGACTCGGATACTGCAAAAGCAATAAGATGAGCATTGTGACTATCATCGAGTCAACACAATTATGAGCATTCAACGAAATACCTTTTATCAACTGAGCAAGACGCAAAGACGTTTGGCTCGGTTGGAGACCACTGTATATCTTCTACGGATGCAGTATGTGCAGTAAATGGTCGCTGATCAACAGCCCATCCGCCTTCGTTAGGATGCCACACATGTATAAACTTCTTACTGTCCCCAGTGGCTAAGACACCTGGAATAATCATAAAAATTGTAAAAAGAACAATCATTTCTATTTACAGGCGTGCACTTCGTTTTTGATCGACCGACATCAACTGTACCTGGGACCGTAGGACACCAGTCAATGGCATATCCTTCACCATGATGTCCTTTAAAAACAAAGATCGGTTTGGGTTTCTGCTTGTTCTTGATATACTCCGTAAGTTGCTGAAATTGCGAAACAAGTTAGTAATGCTAGACTCGAACCGAGTAACCGAGTTCGCAATTTTGAGGCTTACTTTGTAGTCATCCAGAACAGTCAGTGGAGTTGTTAGGTCCCAAATCGCTACACTCCCTAATTCTGACCAAGTTGCTGCCAAGGGTTTCGTTTCTACCATTTTAAACTTGTCCGAAAAAAACCAAAACTAAAATAAGAGCAAGGAACGCGAAATGTGGATGTGACCGCGATCACACCGTCCTCGATTTAATGGGCTAAACCATTATATATTCTCACCCGGATTCGGTTTACACAGCCGTTGTGGGGCACAAGCGCGACAGCTAATTCCGGCTTTTTCGTCAACTCGGTTTCAGCTTCTCCTTCGTCTTCAGATTCATCACTACTGAGCTCGTCATCGCTACTTTTTGGTTGCGTTTTATACACATTAGACATCTGTTGAAATGATCACTTGGTAAAAAATAATGAAGTGTGTAAGGTTTAGCGTTTATGCTAAAATGAACCTACCTTCATAACAAGTATGTTATTTCCATGTGATCGCTGAGCTTGTGTCCCGGCAATCGCATACGCAGTCAAAGGAAATTTCGTTCTTTCAGATGCTAGACCGTCAGGAATGATATCAAAACTGAGACACGGAGCAGTGGTGGTAAATGTATGCAAGGTAACGTAGGCAGTTTCGTCACAAATAAGTTCTTCTCCCTCTCCGACTTTCATCCCAGGCAAGTATGTCTTCTTCTTGATTTTTTTCTTCTTTTTCTTCTGTGACCCTTCAGGGTTTGACCCTTCACCACCACCTTCCATTTCATCGTCATCCTCCTCTTCATCGTCGTCTTCATCGGCGTCCATGTAGTCTTCATCAGACTCGCCGGTACCTTCTTTCGTGTCATGAGCGCCTACTTCCTCTTTGATTTCCACTGCGCCTTGCTCGTTCATTTGCTCCTCCTCCATTTTAATAAGGCAGTTAGTCTGTAAATATCAACATTTGAAGTCAAAAGTTACGATAAAGTACCATAAATATACACGAGTACCAAGAACAACGAATGAATTTTGTTTACCTTTGAAGTAAATCGATCTACAGGTATAAGTTTTGTTCCTTCGAGAAATACTACTTTTAGCAACTAAACTTGTTTTTTCCACCTGGATTGAATGAAGTTATATTTTATTTTGTATTTGCATCAACTGTCGTTAATTTGTACAAAATTACAAACCCAGCTAATGAAACTGGAATAAATGCACTGACGTTTGATGTTGTGAATAAGCACATGTTCAGCCGATTGTTTTGCACACCACGTGCGGCTGGCTTCTGAAATGTAATGTCTTTTTCTGAGCACGAATCCCGCGAAATTCAAATTATTTATCCCACGCGGCAAAATCAGTATACATACGAACAACAATTCAGAGCTATTTCAGTTCCAACGCGAGAGACCACAACAGATGATCCTTTTCATGTGGGAAACAAAGGATCAATTCGAAGTAGCTCCACGAAATTCTAGGATCTTTCGATAATTTAATATTTTGTATATACTGGATAAACCTTAAATGGACAATTGCTCGAGAAGTGTATCAATATTATAGCCTGAGCCAGATCGTGGACGGTCACAAAAATTGTCACCTTGCACGGTGACTCCGAAAAGGTACTCGAGCTCAAGTTTGCAGTTTGAGTTCATTTGCAATCACGATTCTAATATCCTTGCACTAATGTCATTTTAGATGGCGGAGGAAACACAAGCTGATCAAGTGAGCGATAAAAAGCAGAAGAGAATTGAGAAGAAGAAAAAGAAGCTCCTGGCAGAGTTTGAGTTAACCAAGTCTAATGATGCTCATAAACGGGTACGAACTTCAAGAAATGATCGTTGCAGTTATTTCGGTTCCTTTTTCAAACTGAAAATGTATTTACAGCCTGGTCTGCTTTTGGATTCTCCTGAAGTGGAATCGAAAAAGGAAAAATTAGACAATGCTACTTCTGTTGTCGAACTCAAGCAGGAGAACACTAACCGTTTGAACGAAGAAGAATTCAAGGCATTGAAAAAGCAACTAGCGGAACGTAAAAAGATCTTGAAGGTATTCACACTGTCATTCGTTTTTCAAGGTGCGCAAGATAAACATTACCCTAGTTGGTCATCAAACATTTTGCCTTTACCCTTTCCAGAACCTTCCTCGCCTTACACTACAGTATGCAGGAGTTTCGGCACAAATCAACGAAGAACAGAAGAGAATTCCTTTGCTCATGGCTGACATTCAACATCTACTAGTTTATGCATTATGTGGTAATGATGTTACAGTCCCACCTAGAAGGTATGACTACTGCGTTTCTCTTGCCGCTGTTCCGAAGTGTTACATTAGCTGATCCGCATTTTATTCACAGGTGGTGCCAGCTTGAAAAGGCATCTAATCTCACAAGTATATTCGCATTGATTGTCGAAGGGCTAACCGTTGAAGACTACATGCTTGGTTGTGAGAACTTCAAGTCTTTGGCTGAGAATTTTCCCCATAAAGCTGAAGTTATTGCACCAAGCCATCAGGGAAGATCCCCAGCTGTAGAGTTTTCCACATATCCGATAACATCATCTGTCAAGCAGAAGTTACTGTCAAGTCAGTCAAAAGCTCTTTACGACATTACGTTGATCGTCCTAAACGTAATTCAAGATATATTTTGTTTGCAGAATATGGATCCTTGAAGGCTGCCGTGGAGTCCAAAGTTATTACTGAATCTCTACGATCACTATTCCCAATTTCAGGAGTACAAAATAGCGATCATAAGAATAAGGGTGATAGCGATGCTGAAGTAGCAGTTTCAGTTGTTTCTGTTTCTCCTGCATCGACCAGTTTACCTGAAGTTCCAGTTGTGTCTGCGTCGGAGCCTCCTGCATCGACCAGTTTACCTGAAACGGACGTTTTCCCTCGAACTTACTTGCTTCTGAACACTCATCAAATGATGATGGAGAATTATCCACTACCTGTTGATAGTTTAAATCCTGATCAAGAGTAAGAGTCCTGATTTTTTTGGAAAACAGAATGAAAAAATTAAGGGTTCAATGATAAATATTCACTAGGTTTAAGTCGTACACATTGAGTCGACAAAGTTACAGCGAAGTTCATCCGTCTTCTCCCATGTTTGGGCTGGACTGTGAAATGTGTTTCACTGAAAATCAAAGGCTGGAACTGACTCATATTGCAGTTGTGGATGAGCAGCACAATGTAAGATTCCACAATTTATATCCGTTACCTTGCAAATTTTAAGTAAGTACCAAAAGTAAATTCATTACAGGTGGTTTATGAAACGCTTGTTAAACCAAGGGCCAGGATTACCAACTACTTGACGCAATTTTCGGGCATAACGCGAGACAAATTGGCTCATGTCACGACGCGCGTAGAAGATGTAGTTCGAAAATTACAGGAGCTTTTGCCCAGCGACGCCATTCTAGTCGGACATTCTTTGAATAGTGATTTGATAGCTATAGGGGTAAGTTTTATTTGGATTGATCGTACGGGGTTTACAAGATGTGATATCCAGGGTTATCACTCATTGACTATGCTTTATTTTGTAGATATCTCACCCTTACGTGATAGACACCAGCGTGATATTCAATTTATCTGGAAATCGCCTTCGGAAATCAAAATTGTCACACTTGGTTGAAGTCTTCTTAAATGAGAGCATCCAAAAGTCTGCACATGGGCATTCGCCTTCAGAAGACGCCATAGCAGCAATTAAACTCGTGCAATTGAAATTAGCTCAAGGTATTGGTCAAGATGGTCAAGACAATCCCTAGAATATACATTTAAGCCCACTCAATACTTTTTTCAGGTTTCCATTTTGGAGACGCGTTAGCATCTGCATCAGCGGCGCCATCGGAGTCTGAGCCTGTGAAAGAAGGATGCTCTGCAGTTAAGGCTCCAGAGCCAGGATTAGGAGTGCAACTTGCATCGTCCGTTTTTAGTACTCTATCTAAAGTGAATAAAACCGGTAAGTGATGCATTTTGTCAGTTCTATTCTTGAAGCCACAATTTCACACCACCGTGCTTGTATCTAACAGTTAAGGTAATCGGACGTGACGAACATATTCAGCATTACAACAAATTGTCCACCTGTGAAGACGTTCAGTTATCCAGTTTCACCACGGTATGTAGTAACAAGAGTATTGTAGAAACGTTTCACCTTGTTGTGGTTTACTTGCAATTATTTTTCTTTTCAGACAAGCGTGAAAAAGCCGAAAGAAGCAGTAAAACAACTGGAAGGAGCAATTATGTCACTTTCACATAATATGTGCATTTCCCATATTGACTTGTCCAAGAAACTGTCGAAATGCGCGACGGAAGAAGAACGATCTACACTGTTTAGAAAGTTAGACAAGTGGTGTGACAGGTTGTACAGTACTCTGCCGTGGAACGGTATGGGTGTGGTCGTTTTCACGGGATCGCAAAGTGGTGATGGCTTTGAAAAGCCAAATTTAAGTTTAAGCACAAATTTAGATGTTAGTAATAGTTCAACAGAAATAGTTAGTATGGGCGAAACTTCGGGCAACTCAGAAACATTAGATCAGACGGACGCGACAGAGACTGTGGAAAGCAAGCTGCAACAGCGGCGCGATAACGGCGCCGTGTTCTTGCGCGTTAAAGTTTTGAATCCCGTTTAAGTTTTGTCGGAAATCATTACTCTGTGCGTTATTCGATTCTAATTATGAGTTTGCCCAAGCAAGAAGATGCCCGTAGTGTAGGTTTTTATTCAAGTAATGCTGGTACTCTAGAATGTAGTGATAATTTTACTCGTGAAACTAGTTATCCTAGCTCTGTTATCGCACAGCAAGGGAGTCGTTCTCCGGATGATTGTGCTACAAAGAAGCGTCGCTTATCGATGCAAGTTGTAGCTGTTCAAAGTTGTTTGTCAAGTACAGACGTCAAGTTAACTAACGTCACTGTTGCAACTATACGTGACAAGCGGAATGCTGCCAAAATAGCTGCAAGCTTAGGTGCTTTACCGTCGGAGTTGTCTCACTTGAAGCGCATCAAAAGAGACGATGTTGGATCCTTACAAATAATACTTGGAGCCAGTTTCGAGGAAACTTCAGCCTTTGGAGTTACAAGCCAGCTTCGTACGGATAATTTGGAAGAGATAGACTGTATCACTCGTGTAAAAGTTCCTGCTATAGCACCTGTGACGAAAGCCCAGTTAGCAGAAGCTGCAAAATATTGGCCGTGTAATTTTCATCCCAACAAAGAAATAGAAAAATTATTGTCTGCAAATGCTGGATTCGCGGCAGATGAGCTCGACAGCATACAAAGCAAAATAGAGTGTGTAAAAAGTGCCAGTGAAGCCGCCGACGACAGAAGGCCTGCCTGTTTGATATCCAACCCTGTATCAAGTGTTGTAATTACGTGTCAGGTAGGTTATAAAAGGGATGAACATCCATTGAAGCATTGCGTTGTAGTCGCGTTGGACGCACTGTCGGAGGTCCAAAAAGGCAAATTCAAAGAAGGTAACCTTGTAAATTCAGCAATAAGTTCAAATGATGTTACGTCCTCAGAGTATTTATGTACTGGATTCGATATATTTTTAACAAATGAGCCTTGTATCATGTGTTCTATGGCTTTGCTCCATTCAAGAGCGAGGCGTGTATTTTTTGTGGAGAACTCACCTAAAGTGGGGGCTTTAACAAGCTTGATTCAGTTGCAGTTTCTAAAAGGAATTAATCATAGATTTCAGGTATTCAAAATAACTTACGGTTGAGTTCTATGATATACTGTTGTGAGAACGAAGATTAATAGCAATTCGGGAACTAGAACTGTCGCAGCTAAATACAAGTGTTTTATATGATAAAGCTACAGATAAATTATATGTTGATGAATTTTTTTCATTTTATTGCATTACAAATACAAACCAAACAGGAATACAGACATCCTTTATACAAAACTTACAAAGATTCAATCTTGCTTAACTAAAAGACATCACAAATCTTAGAGCTTCACATTAGTATATCATCAGCGACACATTAAACTCCTAACGCCGATTTGATGGCCTCAATGTACTGCAATGTCAAAGCACAGATGTAAGAACATATATGCGGATTAGTCATAGGGTATTTGGAAGAAACAGATTATTCTCTTCAATTACCTGTGCGGGAACCCAGTAAATGTACACTCTTGACGCTTCGGTGGGTCCCAGCTGAAGAGCTAAAATATGGTAATGCTCAATTCCAGTAATGGGTTGGGAGACAACACTTCTAACAGATGAAATAGGAATCTTATCAGTCCTTTCTTTGGTACCAATCCACAGCTATTGAAACAAGAAACGAACCGATATCATTAACAATGTCTTACGATGTTGAAACAACACATAAATTCATATCAACTAACAAACCTCATCTGATGCTAGCTTGAAGGTTAACCTTAGCTTCGATCCCTTGCTACTGAGCATTCCATGTAGCGGGAAATTCGGCAGCGGCTCAACTTCGTTCAAAATACCCGGCATTGCATCATCTGGCACTCCCTGCAACCGAAAAGAAAATTTTCACCTGTAATCAAGCAGACCATTTTATGTAACATTCAAGTAACGACTGCTGGTTCTACCTTATCAATAATTTTGCGGTGCTGCGTCAGGGTAGACCAACTACTTTGATCAGCTTTCCTAGCAGCCTCTTCTTTCTCGGCAAGATCGGATGTGACTGGCTTGTTGACTTTGAGAACGTCATCCAGCTTTGTTCCGATCACAAGCACTTTGGCTCCATTCGCAAGACGCAACGAAGATATTTTGGTGTCGTCAGAAGGTATTCCTTTAATAACAACCTTCTGAAGACTAGGGGACACTTGAATGTGACTCTCGAGGATGGCCTTCAAATGTCCTACGAATAAGAATAAGATGCAATAGTTGTTTGAGACATTAAATTACAACGTTCACGTACATCTCATGGATGTAAAAATCAATCTTACCTATTGTCTTATTGACACCAATACTGACAGGAAAACACGTTTTATTGAAAGCGATTTTCAGGTCGATCTTCTCCTCATCATCGTCTTTATTAGCCGACTCAACTTCAAGACTTTTTGTCACTCCATCAGCCTGCTGGGTTCCAGGTAAATCTGCATTTTCAGGCTTCATAACTGCTTTTTTTCCGTTGGCTTCTACATCGCTCTGAACAGTCTTTTCCGGTGACGTACGACATACAGCATTCTCATTTGTTTCAGCCCCATCATCATTCTTTGGTTTCTTCGCTGAAAGAGATTCTGCAGATACTTCAGCGTCTCCGATGTCGCTATTCATATTGAACCCTTCGTGTGATCGTTTACTCCTAAAACAATCGAAATTATATTGTAAATTTCTCTGATTTTTTAAACTACTTTCTACTGCTTCTCATAAGAAATTGATTTGACATTGTAAATATCCAAGAGAAAATCTCTCTTACATTAGAAACAGTGGTGTCAATCAAGATGCCAAAAAGAAACCGGTTAATATAGACAAGACAGATTTTAATATTTCCACTCTCCAACTCTGAACTACAAACATGTGTCCAAAATACCGTACCTTTAAATTCACTTTTAACTTCAAGCTGTCATTGAGATTTTAAACACAGTCAACAGTTACACATTCTTAAACAAATGTATATAGAATTGCTGACTCCGCCGATTCTTCAATGAACGAAGAACGAATCCAATTCTTCAAACAAAAACAGTCAGAAGCAATTCAAATCACCCGCTCACTATTCCGCTAAAGTCTAGGCACATATACGTCCTTGAGACAGCTGATGAGCTGCAGTATGCATAGCTGAAGAAAACTTCGTATGCGCAGAAATGTATAGCTAGCTATAGTACGAGTATGAGCATTACTCATATTGAGCTAAAACCGCGTGTGAAGTTGTAATGGTCGCCAGTGCTCTAGTAAGATGTTATAAAAGAGTCTGTAACGTTCCGACATACTGTAACATGAAGGAGCTTGCGCGTAAATGGCATGTAACATTATGTATGGACGGGTCCTTAGTTGGTATGGATATAATGCTTATTCATATACACTGTCGTATTTACATATAAATAGTACAGAAAACGCTATATGTATGTACGCTCTGGTGCCACTCTCAGAAGACGTTCGTCGCTTGATCGAAAGTGCTAGATTTTGATGCTTCGGAATGAGACGCAATTTAACGGCTGGAGTTTCGACTAATTAATTTTGAGCTTCAAAAAACTAATTGCTGCGTTCTGTTAATATCCTAGGACAACTTATCGACTTATTGTGGTAATTAAAGGAATTTCTACGTGTAAACTCTTCCGTACGCCGGACGCCACATACAGGGCATTGGGGTTCATTGTTTACATTTAAAAAACTTTGAAAGTCACTGACGATTCATCAAAACATATTCATTTCTGAGGTGGAGTACAGGTACAGTTTCTACAATCCGTTTAAGATTTGAAGTATATATTAGTAATTTTTGGTTTTGCAAAATTTTACAGGTGTTTTTTTACCATCCACCATGGCTGACGAATTTGATGTAGACGCTATGCTTGAAGCTGCGTACATGAACAAGGGGGTAAGTCATGAATCTGGTTTTCGGTGTTGATGAATGCACGTATTTACGCTTACGGAGATACGAATCGTTGAATGATGACTACGCATGACCTCTCCGGTTCAGAGAGGTCAGATGAAACATCAAAATTAGTATTGTTGAAAACAACTTTAGAGTCGAAGAGTTATTTGCCATCTTTTAGGAGTAATTGCATAAAAGTCAGGGAGATATGGTTCAAAGAAAATGTTGTTTATCGATATCGTGTGGTACGAAGGAAAACATGAGATTTCGAATTCTAACTTTGTGTTTCGGCATTTCTAGATGTCTGTTGATTCACATCGGATGATGCAAGTTGTGAGTTCTTTTGAACGGACTAAACTACAGGGCTACCGCTTTCAGTTTTACATTCAGTAGAGTTTTGACAAAGCTTCTATCTATGATCATACCGGGAGTTAAATTTCAGAATTTAAAGTCACACGTTTTTCCCATTTTGTAGATATAAGCTGTGGGAATGTCGTTTTGTCGCCAAGGAGAGGTGTCACCGATCTACGCTTTCCAGCCTCTGGGTTGTAACCTTCGATTGTATCCCTGTGGGCTATGTAATTCATAATCAACAAATTGTTTTGTTAGACTTGATAGGTTTGCTTGGAATCTCCCCACGTTCAGGCTCATGGCCCAATCCTTCAGCGATGGTGTGTTTGTAGATGCAAGTTGGTATACTTTCGTAGTGTCTCTAGTGACCTAAGCAAAGCAATCACGCAGCTGTGTTATATACTCTAATTTATTATTTACAGATGATACCTAAATCATCCCAAACTGCGGTAGGACATGCTACGTTCTCAAAGATATTACGCACACGGAATATTTTGAGTTTATAGTGAATGGTCTCAAGTTCTCAGTCAAGTTGGTGCTAGAAATATCTAACGGAGTTAAGTCCTAGAAAGCTAGCTTCAACACCCCTCTCAGGACAGTCACACAATTAATCTTATTCAGAGTTCTAATGTTTGACGATTTGGCATCTTGCAGACACATGTCTGATATTACAAATTTTCCCGATCTGAACCACAACTAAGCTCCTGAAGCACATCCCGTCATGCTAGACGTGTAGGAGATGTTCCTACGTATTGGGCTGCAGCTGCTGGTGTACACATCAAATAATGTGTTGCTAGGGACGATTAATGCCAGAAGGTGAGTACTGAGGGTTCCACGGACGAAAATTATACTGCAGGCTTGAAGGGGATTTCAGCTCAAGTAGTATCTGAATTCACCCACCTCACTTAACTCATCGATATATGTGTATTTGCAGATGATTCAGAGACTCTTATTTTACCACTATTACTTTAATGGGTATTGATATCATAAAATATCTATGGTAAGTGTCTATAATCTACTTCCAAGATCAATCGAGACTTTCGGTTTTCGGATGAAATCTCTGGTTTACATCTGACGTTGGTCAGTGACTGTCTACGGGTGTTGTAAAGCGTGCTTTCTTTGTAAACTCCAGTTTCCTTGTATATCAGAGGGTTTGAATGAGAACATGGGTAAATGAACATCTCTTGACCATGTATTTTAGGTTGAACTGTTGATCAGCATCATTTCTGCCGAGGTGAACTCTTTGAAGAGCATTGTATGGTCTGAAGTCTGATCGAAAATGTAGATTCGTTTGCTTCTTGCGATGTGTATAGGTGGCGATTGACGAGGAGGTCGTTCTGCTTGTCAACATGGATTAATCTCATGCTCACCACACGGATTCGCCGTATGCTAGCATTAATCTGTAAGTCATTCTAAAGTACTTTTGGTTGTTTCTAGGTTGACGGTGACCATCGAAACGGTAAATCTTCCCCAAGGTAAGCAGCCGTCCATACCACATTGGTTGTTCTAATTCCGGTTTTTGGTAAATTTTGCTCTCATGATCTTTGCAGAAGTCATTTTAATGGAGACGATCATCGTGACAGCTCTGAACGCTATGACAGAAAAGGAGACAGAGATCGACGGAGTCGCGGAAGCAGGAGCAAGGAAAGGCGCCGTAGTCGCAGCAGAAGCCATGAGCGACGCAATAGTCAAAGCCGAGATAGGGGACGCAGTAGTAGAGACAGAAGGGATCCCCGAAGTAGTCGAGATAGGGAAAGATCCTCACGTTCCGAGAGAGACCGTGATGACCGTCGACGTAGAAGCCGGTCAAGAGAAATATACAAGATTCCTCGTAGCAGTCTAGACAAGGAAAGACGTCGGTCTCCTCCTAGACCAAGAGGAGGCCCCAACAAGAGGTCGACTTCTCCTAAAGGTGGTGGGACTCCACTCTCACCTGAGGAAAGAGATGCCCGAACTGTATTTTGTATGCAGCTCAGTCAACGTGTTCGTGCACGGGATCTTGAGGAATTTTTCTCCTCAGTTGGAAAAGTCCGGGACGTCAGAATGATCACATGCAACAAGACTCGCCGCTTCAAAGGCATCGCATACGTGGAATTTAAAGATATCGACTCCGTGGCTTTGGTAAGAATTGAGAATGGGAGATTGTTGAACATTTAGATTGCGGTGTAATAACTAGCGTTTTGGAATTACAGGCTCTTGGTCTTGGTGGTCAAAAGCTGATGGGAATCCCAATTATTGTGCAGCCTTCACAAGCCGAGAAAAATAGGGCTGGGCAAATGGCGAAGGCTGGAGCGATGGCTGCGGCAATGGCTACATCTACTCCAGGCCCAATGAAGCTGTACATAGGTTCATTGCATTTCAATATCACAGAAGACATGCTTCGAGGTATTTTTGAGCCGTTCGGGCAAATCGACGAAATTCTATTGATGAAGGATCATGAAACCAACCGTTCCAAAGGCTTCGGATTCATCACTGTAAGTTCGTTGAAGACTAAGGAGACCGTGTTTATGTGAGTGTATGCTCAACTTGATTATTGTTTCAGTTTCATGAAGGCGAAGATGCGAAACGAGCCATGGAACAGTTGAACGGCTTTGAAATAGCTGGAAGGCCTATGAAAGTGGGCTATGTTACAGAAAAATCAGAGAATAACTACTTTCATAATCCTAACACTTTCTTGGACACTGATGAAATGGATCGTGCAGGTGTTAACCTAGGTGTCACCGGGAGGTTGCAACTTATGGCTAAGCTTGCTGAAGGTAATGATTGACTATTATAAATTTGAGCGAGTCCGAATTTGTTTCTAAATACATGTTTCGATTCAATCATAGGTACTGACCTAAAATTGCCGGAGGCTGCAGCAAGTGCTTTGAATCTACAGAATCAGCCTACGCCAGCACCTGTCCCAGCTGCCCAAACTACAGTAGCCCCTCCCATTGCCACTCAGTGTTTCATGTTGTCGAATATGTTTGACATGGAAGAAATAAGCAACCCTAGTTTTGAGGCAGACATCAGGGATGAAGTTATTGAAGCCTGCTTACCTTTCGGAGGCGCTGTTCATGTTAAAGTTGACACAGTTATTCCTGGGGGTACTGTCTACATCAAATGTCCAACGATTGCTACCGCAGTACAAGCTGTAAACTCTCTTCATGGTCGCTGGTTCGGTGGCCGTGTTATCACCGCTGCATATGTCGCATCCATGGGCTATCACGCGCAGTATCCAGAAGCAATGACTGCACAGACAATTCTTCGACCTCGCGATAAGTAATATTGTCTTCTCCTTTTGCCACTAGCTGAATTAGGCTCTGTACTTTTAAATATCACTTATACATTTGTCAACGACAAATATTGGGGTTATAATTGCTTTTAACTGTTATAGAAGTATATTTTATCATATGGTACTAATTGTCTGCTTCATGTAGTTGCCGTAGCTCAATTACGTATCTACCTGCTAACGATAATGTCAGAGTTAATTCTGTTTTTCTGCGTTGCCTTTACTTCGTTAAAGTTTCTTTATAGTTTCAGTATTCCAGCTCGAACTATGTCAGATTAAGTTGATTTTTACAATAAATGCAGCTGAGTATTTCTCCAGAAAGTAGCACTTTAATTTCTACTGAAGACTAGGATACATTTGGGCAGATAATAACAAGTAAAAATATGTTACGATACGATCTTTCGAACGCTTAAAGCAGAATTGTAACTAGCTCTTGTAGTTTGAAAGCTAGAATTCTAAGAGTTTATGATTTCGGAATGTAGCCGAAGTTCTTCGTCAATTGTTCGAAAAACAAAAACATTAGAATCGTATGAGGTCCTAATCTCACGAATGCTGGAACAAACCCTTTGAAAAAACCTTGTGGCCCGAGTTTAGCAGTAAAGGTGATCAGATGAAGGATATTCTGTTGAAACAATCAGTCAGTACCGGTATAGTTTTCATCGTCAGTGGCAAGTTATTATACAGGCATCAATATTAATTCACCTTAAATTCTCCAGGCTTCGCATTCATCTGCCGCGTTTTTATCACATCAAGAGGCTGAGTCAAGAAAGTAGCAATAGCACCCTGTCAAAGACAACTACATATTAGAAAACTCGTTCCTACTCGGAACCTTCATGCATTCATTTTCAAGCTGCATGAGTACGTACTGCAGTTAAACTTGAAAGGAAATGTGTAAGAACATTGTCCGTAAAGAATCCGCTCTTCAACAGCATCGATTTTGCTTGGTCGTAACAGGATAGCTGGCCAATTGTCACAAACACTGCTCTTGTTGTTGCGGTAGAAGCTCCAGAGAATAATCTCGTGAATCCTTCTTCTCGGGCTATCCGAAATACTCCATCCAAAGCGTGCTTATAACTGGAACAGATCAATCAGTTTAATGCCAAAGCCACGGATAAATTATGTGATTCTCCATGCTCCCACTTCAGCCTACATACTTTCGTCGTTGTTCTGGAGGGAGTTTAATGTCATTCTGCATACGAACATTGACCAAATCTCCAGGGGTTCCGACAAATCCTCCACAAGCACCCGCGAAACCCGCTAAAGAAGCTTTTTCAAGGAAGCCCGTGTTTGGTCCCAATGACCTTTTGCCAACCTGTCAGAAAAAAACTTGGTTGAAGTCTAACAAGTTTATAGCCTCTCAAACATAAAAATTCCAATTGTCAATGTTGTACCTCGTAAATACCAAACCTTGTAGTTGAGTATGTGAGTTGTCGCAAAAGCGATGCTGATAGTCCATTGTAAAGTGCTAAAACACCCTGATGTTTGACAATCTTGGAAGTTTGGCCTAGTATACTAAGTTTGCCTTCTTGTTGCGTCTGAAGATGTACCTAAAGGAACAATCAAAATCAAGGGTCACATGAGTTGGTTCGGTTTTAGAGTCGGGCTCGACAGGTCTATTAGGTAACTATCATTCCAACTCACCTTCAGTAAATCCAGCGGATGTGTACAACACGCTGCCATAGACGAGGCAATCCCACCAAAGTACCATCTTGCCACTCGAGCTTCCGAAACGGTCCTGATATCCGCCATGGCCCTTAATTCATTGTCTTACCCTGGAAAACGCGTAAATCACAGATTTGAAATTATGTGAACACGGACGAACCACAAGTGTATATATGTATATAATGCACCTACACAAGTTATTTACAATGTTTAAGCATCGCGTTAGCCTTGAAGCATTACCAATTAGAGTTGACTAGCAAATCTCGACTCTGACGAGCATCTCGTCAAAACAACAACTGTATGTATCGTTCCGCTGAAAGCGCTATTCTGCATGCATTGTACGCATGAATTGCGAAAGGATAAGTATCTAATCGATTCTGCGAATTTATCACGTCTACTCTCTGGGACTTTTAGAACGAGTTGAGTTGCACTCCACTCAATCCAAGGCTAAACTTATTCGTATTCAGCTATTGTTTACTGTGGATTTCCTGTTAAGCTCTGATAATGACCGCAATATTGAGTTATATATATATAAAGAAGGAATGAGATTGCGATGCTAGTTAAAATGCACGCACCAAGTGTTCATTTCACTGTAGCTATGAACGAACCAACAGCGAAGTAGAGTTAATTTTGCTAATCAATATTTACACAAACAATCGCGGTACGTCAATATCTCTTGCGGTTTCTAAAAGTGCAGGCGTCAAGTTGGCGGGCACCATGCAATTCTCTCTGCTGGTAAGAAAAACGTTCGAATTGCCACATTGGCAAGTTTCAAAGACATGCAATTTTTAAAAAGACACACATACATTACTGCCAAGTCCTTTTAGGTCACAGTTCAACCATCTAATTGTTGCATCCATCTTTACGCTTATTATGTTGGACGGACTTGTGAATAGATGCTTTGACGTAATGAATGCGGTTGCCAATTGGCAAACCATTATAATTATGACATGAATATTGAAGACTGCAGGACGCTTACAAACCCAATCACATCCGTTTAAAAAGCTTTCGCTTGTGCAACAAACGAAGCGATTTTCATTTTTTAAGTGAGCCATGCAAACATATGTATCCTTAATGAAGAAAAAGTGCATCATCCAACGTTTTCAAATTTGGGTCCGGTTTCACATGGGTTTTTCTCTCAACAATACCTGAAGCATTTATCGACGCCTATTGACGGAACAGGACAAGGTCACAGTTTCAGTATGAAAGTAGAACAAAAAAGCAGTGTCCGTATAAACAGAAAAAGTAGATCCAGGTTAATTATTTTCTTTATGCGGTTCAAAATGGAGTCTAGAGAAGGTAAAATGTCTTCAAGTGCATCATTTGTCAAAAAGCTTGCACCAAGAGTCAGTCAAAGCGCCGCATCCGAGGATTTGATTCGGAAGATTACAAAATGGCTGCAAGCGCGAAGGCTTTGAAGAAATTAAGCTTCATCATAGTGATACTCGGTAATGGTTTCCTTCAAGAAGTTGTGACGTCCCCCACACCAGGTTCCAGGAAACTGTACGTTCCAGAACCTGCTGAATCTGGAACACAGCTAAGCAGTGGTTATCGAGATTACAAGGTTCTGAAAGACCGCAAAGCCTACCAAGCAGAATCATCGTGGCCGTCTGAACCAGCGTGGCCTGCGGAGGAGCCGACAGTGGCGACAACAACTGCAGCCCCAGAAGAACCTGAAGTTCTCGGCCGGTTTAGTCTGAAGCCATTATTCCTGACCTACTTCGCAGCTTCAGCCTACTTTGCATGGGTTCTGTTGAAGACTCAGTACTACGGAACTGAGATCCCTGGAAAGGCTAAGAAAACTATTTACTGGACGAATACTTTTAGAAGCTCATCTGATGATAGTGCACTGTCACTCGAAGACATAGGGGATGCCTTCGCAAACTTTTTGAAGAAATTTCACTAAAACCTTGAGTCAGAGAACTTTTCGCGATTCATTCGAGACAAACCAAAACTTCGAATCGTAATTGTGTAGAGAAGAAAAACAGTAAAATCAAAAAGATAAGTTATAGCATTATTTATTAACTTAAAATTATACTATAAGTCTTGTGATTGAGAGCTCTTGCGAAACGCAAATAATAAAAATACAACAAACAAAATCCGACGGAATGCATTCGTTAAATGCGTGGATAAAACAGCAATGGATGATGATACGATCATCTTTACGATCATTCCTATTGTTGATGCAGAACGTTAAGATCTTCACGTGAAGCCAAAACTCTGTACTGTCCTTCAAAATTATAGCTAACCACTGATCTACCCATGAAATACTTGAGAGGGGAGGCAAACGTTCAAAAATTTGATAGGTTCAAAAGACCAGATACTACTACAATCTTCCAATTTCAATCTAGCTTAGCTTCTGACTTTTTCAAAAGGGTACTCAATTAAGCATCGTATGGCGATCGTAAATATTTCTTCGTTGTTCTTGAACTTGACGTTTCCATTTAGTTTGCTGATGTCCCACGCGATTAAGGACGGAACCCGTGCCGCCTGGGCCGGAAGACGTGGATACTCCAGGTTGACTAGTCATGCGTAAGGTATGAGAGGTTCTTGATCCTCCGACTGAGTCGTCCTACAAATGTTTATATATTATCCTCCTTCTACATCCCATTAAGATTAAACTTGTGACTTACGTCTTCATTCGTATGCTCCTGATAGGCTGTACTTTTGATTCTCTTGTTTAGCAACGGATCCAAACAAAGAAGAAATAGCATATATGTCACAAGGAGGGAGACTATGCCAATAACTATCATAACAACTATCTGGAACCAAAAGATTCGATTCAAAAAATCATTCTGCGATTATGTCCTTTGTTTCCAAAAAGCCAAGTACCTTAATAACTTCCGTATTACGGCTTTCGTATTTACATTCACAACGAGCACAATATTGTGCCTCTGTGCCATTCAACATCGGAGCTACTTTGGGCAACACCACCGAATCACAGTTACTACAATTTCAAACACCAAAATATATTAGTTTGATTCAAGAATAGTTCAATTATTAGCAGCCCGACCGGGCAATAGCAGACTCACCAAGTTGCCCCTTGTCCAACATACAGCTGTCGTCCATTCGCGGTTGCATTTTTGCCGGGATCCGGACAAATACATTTACACCTCGTATCATCATATTGACCCTGGACATAAAAACACAAGATCAATTAAGCAACACTTCACCGAATTAAACACTAGAAACAGACTTGAATTTTTTCAAAAATACCTGTGAACTGGCCAATAGTGTCATGAACCATAGGACACAAACCACTGTAGTACTTTCCCACTTCATGTTTATGCTGCTCCGGAAATTCTCTGTAACGACAAACGAACAAATCTCTCATGTCGATCCTTCAGCGCTGAAATAGATTTCGAATCTCTTAACTTACCAATTAACTGCAGATTGTTCTTTTAAAACATGACTCCTGCCGGGATGATATCTCACTTTAGTTTCAGCATCCCCTCCAAGACCTGCGAAGGCAAAAAACTATTGGTTACAAAAAAACTACCGAATCATCCGGAAATTAAAACTTACAACTATAGTAAAGTATCTTAAGGAAAATTTTTTCACAAGAGAGAAGAAGATTAACCCTTAAACCCATAACCGCTCCAAAAGATCCAACATTGGACTACTGAACGTTAAATTTTCAAATACACGTTCTGCCACTTGCCTAAGCTCGATCATCTGATCTTGGATCTGCTGCTAAATGTTCAACGCCTTTAATCCTCCTACCAAATTCTTGAAACTAGAAGACACATGCACACTCCAGATGTTGAACGAAACAACAAAACACTAATCCACAATGAATGATTGATCTCCAGCTGATTTTGCACTTGACAATTTAAACGTTGGATTTCAATAAATAAATCTCGTCATGCAAGCAGAATAAAAGCTCGAACTTAAACTTTGATGTTATTCAAACTTTGCTCCTAATGCCAAATGCTGTCATCCCCGTTGTTGCGTACTGAATCATATGCAAAGCACAATAACATTAGCCCCTTGCGGTATCGAGCATACTTCACTATACCTATAACCACCGTAGCTTCTCAACACACCCGTCTCCGTTCAGATAAACTTGCCTTTCAAGATATCCTTGTATAACAGATCTACAGAAAATTCGCAACTGTTGCCATTTTACATTTGCAATTGCAAATCTTTGAAGTATGCTTCAGTATTTTTCTACTCCACTTGCTGTTTTAGCAATGTAAATGTACCAAAACCGAATTGACAAGGAGGACTCAATTCCTAATCTGACACCTGTGAACCAAAGGTGAAGCATGGAGAAACGTTCTAAGACCAAAAACAATCTTTCTCATAATGTTTAATTAATCACTTCACAGCATCAATCAATACATCAATCTGCTTAGTAGAAACTTCCAAGCCACCATTGTCGTCTTTATTTGTCCTTTATGAAATAAAATCCCTGATGTTCATTTGCGAAATCCATTGATCGATTCTACTACTGCAGCTCTCAGAGGCTGAACCATGTTTGAAACAACTCTGAAACGTTTCGCCAAATCACGTTACGTGCATGCGAAACCCGCTAGTCTCACTACATCCTCTATCTACACACATTTTGATGTGAGTATGATGCAACAATGCGAATAAATGCGAGGTGGATGTGCAACAAACCCGCAAGCTTTTCTTTCGATCTCCAAAGATGAGCAATGAGCATATTCACCTGAACATTTGGTAAGGATGCAAACCAAGATTCTTTTGGCAACTTGATGCAATTACAGTCTTAACAGTAGGACCAAAAGTCATAGCCGAATCTCTGTCTTGCTCGTCTACATGCTCCACGTTTTCACCTTCGTGTTGCATGACAATACCTTGTTTCAGCCATTGCCTCGATCAGAATCGTACTTCTCCAAAGTACATTGGTCAGCAGGTAGAGGACTGACGAAAGTAAAGAGGCTCGGATTTAAAATTCCACAAAAGTCAGCTCGGATCAATTAGATATCAAATACTAGAAGAGAAATCAAGAGAATCCCAGCGCGGCATTCAAACTGTCAGTTTTAGACGCCGGCAACATCACCTCAAAGTGTCTAGTGACAGCACTTCAGTCAGTCAGTGTTTCGTAGTAACCACAAACTTTCGCAACTACAACCGAAACTAGTCGGATTCAATCGACGGGCAAAATGGCAACTTCAGGTAAGTTGATACTCAAGTAGCTGTAGTTGCTGTTTATTGATTTTATCATGAGGTAGTTGGGAGCAGTCCTGCTGTCTATTTACTCCCGTCAATCAATATTTGATTTGCCGAACAAACAACAACCAATTTTTCCCAAAATGCCGACGACTTTCACACGGCAAAAACTTGGAGCTTCCTCGCCGCTAACGAACGCTAGATGCCGAAACTTCATTCAACTTCTTTTCCTTAGCGTCGAAATTGAAATTCGATTAACAGAAAATAAAAAGTAGCTCGTAAGTCTATAAAAGGTATTTTCACTTTTATTGTGAATAATTGTGAATAATCAATATCCGGAAGTTATATAAAGTGTGGCTGGCAACCACTACGAACTCTTTTCCTTGTCCAATGAGTTTTTGCTCACAATATCTTTCAGTTGACTGTGGACGGATAGGACATTTGTATCAGAACGTCAATTTCCCATTTGCAGACATTTTTACAAAAGTGCAGCTCCTTGAATTCCCATAATAAGAACACATGCAACATAATTTTTTGTTGCCCGTTCCGTCTTTTCTCAACTGAGCAGATGAGAGATTGCATGTTTTAAAAAGACGACAGGTAGACAGGTGCTGCCGCTGTGTTGTATATGCACGGGCCACCAAGAAAAACATGGCCGCAGGGCATTAAGAAAGTCCCAATGTGTTTCGTAATCAGCGTAAACAACCTGTTGTTATGCTCCAACTTCCAACGGCAACTTCTGCTGCCGCAGTAAAAAACTATACTAGGAAAATTGGACTTTTTCAAGCCAAGCAATTAGTTTACCTGTAAAGCCAAAAACAGTCACAGCTTCCTAGAAATAATTAATCAAATTCTGAAAGTTGTTGGGAATTTCTGAATCTTGCTTGAGTTGCTAGTTAAACTACAACTGTGATTTTTGCCAATAGGTACAGTGCGAAATCGCAAAATGAAAGTTGACGACCAAGAGGGTCATACCGACGCTAGTTGGTTCAAAAACGTATGGGCATGGATCGTTGTACATGTCATAGCTTTTCGATTGAATTTTGTTGAACTTGTTACAAGGCACAAGAAGCTACCGGTCGAAGGTAAGTGAATCAACTGAAGAATCCCCCGAATATATACATACTTCCAGTGGTTCGATAAATTCTACAAATCACTTTTACAATTGTAGCTATCGGCAAACGAACTGGAGATATTGCCGTAGTCACAGGTGGCGCCAGAGGTATCGGAGTCGAAGTCGTCCGAAAGCTTCTTCAGCAAGACGTGCAGATCTACATTGGTTGTAGAAATATAGCTTCCGGCAACAAAGTCATTGAGAAGCTTCGAAGTGAGGGAGTCACATCCGGCCAGGCCGAGTGCCTTCCGTTGGACCTGAAATCGCTCAAATCAGTAGCGAAATTTGCTCAACAGTTGAATGAAAAGACGGATACTGTCAATATGCTCATTTGCAATGGTAAGTTCCCAAAGCTAATCTAGTACACACACAGGTGCGTTGACAACTAATTTGGGTACTAACGACATATTTGGGCATTTTTCAGCTGGCATCATGTTTGAGCCTTACGAAGAGACGGAAGATGGCTTCGAATCTCATTTCCAAGTGAACTACCTGAGCCACTTCTACTTGGCCCAGTATTTGCAGCCGAATCTCATTAAGGGAGCGGAAAAGTCCAAGCGAAAGAGCCGTATCGTCAATGTGTCCTCATGCGCCCACTTTGGAGGAAATATTGATTTTGCCGATTTACAATCAAAGTATGTTAAGGTGTCATGGCCCTGAATTAACTTTGATGTTTCAGGAATGATAATTCATTTTTTATGGTTCACAGACGCAGCTACTCGAAATTTGACCAGTACATGATCACCAAGTTCATGCAAGTGCTCTCAAGCGTTACGATGAACCGGAAGAACAAGGAGCAAAGTATTCCAATCCAATGCTATTCCCTACATCCCGGTGTTGTCCACACTGATCTTTACGAGAACATCGCCTGGCTTCAACTGTTCAAGTGCTTCCTACCTCTAATGTTCAAAGTAAGAAACCTCCATTGGAAGCTCTCAATTCATTACCACCACGATGTCCAAAGTTTTTAACATTCTATAATTTTTCTTCTTGCAGTCGCCAGACCAAGGAGCTGATACTATTTCCTTTGCAGCCCTAGCTCCCGAACTCGAAAACGAGGGAGGTGCCTACTTGATGAACAGCTCAATTGAACGTCCCAACCCAAAAGCAAATGATGTTGAGCTTCAGGACAAGTTTTGGGATGCTACATTCGATATTCTGAACGGAAGAGATCTTCAGTGGCCTGCAGGCTTCAAGACATTCAAAAAGTCTACTGGTGATAACTAACTCAGATTCTAGGTTTGGTATTACATGTAGGCATGAGTTATATACTTAATTATTGATAGTATGCACATGCATTCCACTTTTGTGATTGCAACTTAGCGGTTGTGCACTGCTTGTGATTCTTCTAATGTTGTTAGCATACTTAAAATTTGTTAGATTTGCTATTACCAAGCTACTTAATGTAAAGTAACGTAAACAATGTGTTTGTACAATGCTTATAGCACTTTGAATGCACTAAAGATATATTTCGAGAGGAAACTAAACTCTTTTGTTACAATAATTCGCTGGTCATCTTTCAAATCACCTTAATCACTAACAACATCACACTGCAAATTATTCAAGCTGCCAAACCATCATCAGCCTTCTTTTTTTACCGCCTGAGCAGCTCCTCCTCACTAACGTCATCTTCGTAATATCGATGTTTCATCGTACGGTACTTTTTCAGGTAATATAAAGCCTCTATTTCTTTAACAACGAATTCGCCACGCTTGATTAACGACTGAACCTGCTCTGGGTCAGTTACATCCTTATTCTTCAAAAAAGCATTGTGACATCGATCACGAAACCATGAGTAGCCTTTTGGATAGTCCCTGCCCATGTACAGCAACTGCAAGAATGTAAAACCACTGTGAATTTCTAACCGTATTATTCGATAATTTGCCCAGGGATAATACACAGCTAGCAACGGACTTCTACTAGTGTGAAAGACAAGCACGGTATAAATAAACTTTGAACTTCAATAGTGAACTGACTTACTGTCTTGTACAGCTGTATAACCTGTCTTCTAACTTCGTAATGGGCCATGATTACTTCCAGGAACTACAACCGCGTCATGTCATCTACTTCCCCACCTTCTCAAGTCTTTGAACCTCCAATGTAAAAACAAAACTGTTAGCGTTAATTCAGTGAAGGGGATTCCTTCAACTTCGATAGGATTCAGCATTGACAGGTATTCACAACCAGACAGTGAACAACCCACTTTCACTTACTTTTATAATTCTTGGATTGTCTTCGTACAACCTTTTATACTATTCAAAAAGCATGTCACATAGCAACTAAGTTCAATCAAACGCGGCTGGTGTTGTTTACATCTCTATTCCTATCTTTTAATTTTGAACATCCGTACATGTTTTATGTAAGGATTGTAAACAAAGAGCTGCAGGTTTTTTGAACTTGGCGCCGTTCAGTTTGAATGATGCAGCAGGAATTCGGCTAAACTCTATGACTACTCCACGACACACAGCTCGTAGTGTCAGGCAACTTTTGTCGTTCGTTTGAATGCAGAAGCCCCCAAATTGATGTGTAGAGTGAGTCATTCACAGTGGAACTGACGGTATATGAGCCAAATAAACTTATACGAATTCACATTGGTTTAACGTTTAATGTATATAACAGTAGTAAGATTAATCTAAAAGTCGAATCATCTGTCTGCTGACAAATCTGGTTTCTCTAGCTCAGCTGCACCTGTACGTTGATGCAAGTTGGAAGATCGCAGTTGCCAATCTACAATCTCGACAGATTTGTTTAAATACGTGAAGAGTTTTAAGCGGAAATTATTAAAAGTTGTTTCTAATATTAGTCGTTGGAAAGTAAATTGTAGAAATGCTGAGTGTCAGTTCTGACGGAGTATAGGCGTTGGTAAACTATCACCAAGCGAAAAGGTAAATAAGCTCGGAGCGAGATTTAGAGATAGCGACGGTTATATTTATCTTTCCTGATAGATTTTCTACACTTGAACTTCAATGAGTCATGTCTCCTTAAATCTATGCGTTTGAAGCTTGGTCGAAACCTTTGAGCTGACTTATCAAGTTTAATGTTCGTCTATTCCAAATGTTTGTAGGAAGAACGAGTTTCAACGGGAATCATACGGAGAATTGGAATTCGGGTCTCGGTTCTAGGGACGATTTCATGCTGTGCTGAAGAGTTTGCACTGTCATTACCATACTCGTACGGAAACCTACGCAATTAAGTAGTTCAAGATGTTCAGGGCGGCAGGACAGGCTCAATTCGATAAGCTTTTTGGTAAGTTTCAGTTCATCGAGAAAATCATGGAAATCAAGATTCAGCGGCTGAAACTCACTCACATGACGTTTTTTTAGAGAAAGCAACGAGTAATCTACTTTTGGAGCCAGATTGGACCTCGATCCTACAAATTTGTGATTTAATTCGACAGAAAGATTGCCCGTAAGACACATGTCACTGTTACTATGACTATTTTGATAATCAATCCTGTTATGTTGTAATAATGCTACTGCAGGTCTAAATATGCTATTGCGGCGATTAAGAAGAAGATTATGCAGCCAAACCCACATGTGTCTATGTTCGCGCTCCAGGTACGAAAACGACACGAAATCCATATTCTGATGGTTTCTCAAACTATGTGTTTATTTTGCGTGTCCTTGTTTTACAGTGTCTTGAATCAGTGGTCAAGAACTGCGGCAGTTTAGTTCACGATGAAGTTGCCACCAAACAGTTTATGGAAGAACTCAGAGAGATAGCCAAAACTTCGCCTCATGAGAATGTTAGAGAAAAGGTCTTGGAACTGGTGCAGGCTTGGGCTCATGCATTTCGAAAGTGTCCAAACTACAGAGCAGTACAAGATGTGCTGAACATTATGAAGGCTGAAGGTTGCAAATTTCCTCCACTGATTGAAGCGGATGCAATGTTTGTCTCTGATACTGCGCCGGAATGGGCTGATAGCAATACGTGTCATCGATGTAGAACGGAATTCAGCTTGATCACGAGAAAACATCATTGTCGCGCCTGCGGTCAAGTTTTTTGTGGAAAATGCTCTTCAAAAACAGCAACGTTACCTAAGTTTGGAATAGAGAAGGAAGTGAGAGTGTGCGATGCTTGCTACGATAGATTAGCAAGGTAAGTACCGAGTTTGAAATGGTTTGTTTCGAGATGCCAGTTAACGAATGTTCCGCTGTCATTCCGTAATTTGGTACGATTGATAAACTATCTAGGGACGGAAGTGGTTTTCAAGATACAGATGAGATGGTTCTGAAGCCATCGGGTGGACCACCCGTTCAGCAACCATCAGCTCAGCAGATATCCTCGCCGGTATTTTTCATGATGTCTATTTACCTTTTGTTTGCTTTGCTTTTGTAGACTGACCCGCAAGACAGTAGGCCCTAGTCCAGGTAGCTCACAAGCCGGTTTGGACGAAATTCTGAAAGAAGTTATAGCTGCCTCTAAAGCAGACGCGAAAACTCATACTCAAGTACATCTATGACGCTTCTTCCTTTTAATTTTTTGCACCTGCCGACCTGCCAGTACTTATTTTACACATGTGGATCTTGCATTGACGGCTTTGCATTGATCATTTCGGTTGTGGACAAAATAAGCTTGGATGGGTTGGAAATAGTCTTGTTCAAACCCGAAACTGTTCATTTTATTATTTATGTGCATATTTTCAAGGGTATCTTCACTTGCAGAGAAAGAAAACTGAAGAAGAACTACAAGAAGAAGAACAATTGCAGTTGGCGCTTGCTATATCCCAATCAGAAGCAGAGGCTAAAGAGCGTGAAAAGCAACAAAGTTGGTACAAGTTCCCTGTTCCAGCTAATGAAGAAACTGCCCAAAGCTTGCCTAAGTCATCACCGGTTCACTCAAGCGCCCCTACTATTGAATCAGAAGATCCGGAACTGTCAAGATACTTGAATCGAAATTATTGGGAAAATCGGCAAGCTGCTAAAGATGACGGTACCAAAGAAGTTGCCCAGCCTGCAAGAGCTGGGTCAAGTAAACAAGAGGCGACTTCTGTTGTGCTGCCCTCATCTTCGCAGTTTCATCCTTCTGCACCGTTCAACGAAGTTAAAGAAAAAACTGAATTAGAAAATGGAGAGATAGGAACTTTCGTCGAATCTCTGCGAGTTCAGATTGAGACATTCGTAACGCGGATGAAGTCGAATTCCAGCAGAGGTAGGCATATTGCCAATGATACAGCCGTTCAAAGTCTTTTCGTCAACATCACGGCGCTACATTCTCAACTTCTGAAGTTCATTCAAACTCAAGACAACGCCAGGAGTAAGTTAAAAGACACTAATTAGTTACTTGAGAGGAGCTCAACTTACTTACATTGTTTTCTGTAGCATACTACGAAGGCCTGCAAGACAAGATCAGTCAAATAAGGGATGCCAGAGCTGCATTAGATGCCCTTCGAGAGCAACACAAAGAACGACAGCGACTCAAAGCTGAGGAAGAAGAAAGGGCGAAACGTTTTCATATGGCTCAAATGTTGCAAATCAAACGACAACAGAAGCAAGACTATCTAGAGTATCAGAGGCAGCTTACGTTACAACGAATGCAAGAACAAGAACGGGAGATGCAGATGAGGATCGAACAGCAAAAGCAGCAATTAACTCAGCAGGGTCACTTTGGCATGTATCCTCCCGGACCAAATATTCCAGGTAATGTTGCCTATAAAAACTGTTAAAGTTCTTTAGGTCATTTCTGTGAAATCAAACGATGATGTTATCCTAGGTTACCCTGTCCAGCATCCACCTCAGAGTGCGTTCCCTCCAGGAGGGCTGCCGCAAGATGCACATCTGCAAATGTCCCATGGAAATCAGCAAAGTTTCGGAAATGCGATGCCCCATCAGTACATGGTGCCAGGACAAATGCCGCAGCAAAACATGCATGGGATGCCACCTCAGCAGCTACCACCTAGTCATATGATTCCAGGACATCATCCGGGTTTGCCGGCTCAGCATTCGAACCAACAGAATCCTATACATGGACATATGCCCAATCATCCCAATATTCCTAGCCACGTGCCCAATCAACAAAATATAATGGCAGGACAACCATCCAATCAACATGGCATGCCCGTACATCCCGGATACCCAATGGTCTCTAACGGGCAAATGCACCCTCCTGTAAATCATTCAAGTCACATTCCTCCACAGCACATTCCTGCCGGAGCTCCGCAGTATAGTGCTAATCAGCCAGGTATGATGCCTCAACCTCATCCGATGGCACAGCCACAAACAGAGCAAGTACCTGTTGCCCCAGCTCCACCCGTGAAAGCAGAACCAGTAACGGGAGAGCTGATTAGCTTCGACTAGAGTTGGATATGTTCTTGTACATGTGTGCTTGTACTATTACTACCATCGCAAGGTTAATATTGCATGCTATGAAGCGATTCGTGATCCGAAAAGTTTTGCATTTCCTGAAGCGCCAAGCTTCCTTTGTGCCTGCCTGTTCATGAGTGTACTTTGAACACTTTTGATTATGGCGTACCTCATTTTCATTTCCATGTTTTACCGCTGCAAAGTTGTCTATAGTAAGTCCTTTTAGGGAATTATCGATGAAACACTAGATAATAAACTTTTACTAAAATCTATTTTAACTCGAAGCATTTACTCTACAGTATGTTAGCCGTTTGATTTTTCTAAAAAAGTAACATAGGCCAGAAATCGACATTTCTTCTTAAATATCCAAAGTCGGCAAAATATCGATTGATACATTCTCATACGATACAACTTCAAAAAGGGCTTGCAATTTGCGACGACAAGTCGAAAGTAAGGCAATCCGACGTGTTCAATGCACCACCATTCATCAAGGACTGTGTTTTATGCTATTTTTGATTTAATTTCTGCACACTTTTTCTTGACCAGCTTCTTCAAGTCATCTTCTGGAAAAATTCAAACAACAAAATGTTAAAACACGTTTAAACTCGACTATAATAGTGGCGGGATTAAGAATCATACTTACTCTTTAGCCGCTTCTGTTCTGCTTCAAGGGTTATACTTTTTGCCACCTCCTTGAATGACTCTCGCGAAAGTGAGCCGTCTTTGTAGAGAGGATTCAAGTAATAAATGACGAAGTCGCTCAATTGCCTCTTACTATCCGGTTTACTTGATTTGTGTGAAATGTTCTCGGTGCGCTTACTATCTCGTGTATTTTCTTTGGCTTTGTTAGCAGTTACAGACACTTCGACCCTAATTTTCTTTCTCGAACTTTCTGCTTCCGACTCTCTAGCGCGTTTCCGATCATTTGAAGATGACTTGGACGGAGTAGCTTTAGTCTTTTCGAACAGAGAGTTCGAGACTATTTCGTTTGTTTTACTCTTCTTTAATGGAGAGTCGTGCGTACGACTCGAGTCTTTCGTCTTCTCGGGGGTTTTTCGTGCAACGATGTCATGTCTGTTGTCCCTGTACGACGAACCATTACTAGTCTCTGCTCCTCTTGAAGTCGAAGTTTTTTCTTTGGGCTTTGATGAAGCCATCGTCAGCGGAAGAACAGCAGTTTGACGGTTAGTTCTTCCTGGTAGAACTGCAGTTTTACTGGATCGGGGTATGACTTGAGTTAACGTTGACATAGCGTCGTCATCATCATCATCAGAAGGGTATGTGCTTGAGAAAAGCGGAATAGGTTCTTTCCGAGGAGGGTCTATTCTTGGAGGGGTTCGTCCTTCCTTAGGCCTGATACTTGTCGAGCTTAGTGAAGATTCCAGTTTTTCTAGCTTTACAACAACTGGTTTACCTCGTGGCGTTGAAGAGGATGCTGGATGTAAAAACGAAGCTTCGGTACTTGACGTATTAGATTCTGATCTCCGGCTTCTTGGCATCACTTGTGTTATATTAACCGGGAAATGCTCCTCGGAATTGACTTCAAGAGGCTTTTGTTTCTGCTTGCGGGGGATGACTTGTGTAGCAACTGACATCATATCATCATCGCTAACGAATGAAAGTTGTAGCGTTCTTGCAACTTTTTGGGTTCTCCTGGGCTTTTCTGATGCTTCGATCTTGATTTGATGCATATTTCGGGGAATCACTTGAGTTGAAGTCATCAGTTCAACAGAATCCCTCACACGAGGGATTACTTGCGTTGCTTGGAACAAATCGGTATCGTACTGGTCCAGAATCGCATCAGCTTCTGATTGAGCGTTGTTTGATGCTTTTATTTGGTCTTCAGTGGTCCCTCTTTTGCCAGCAGCCTTCGATACACGAGGAATGACCTGCGTTGCTTCGAACAAATTGTCATCGTCATGGGCTAAAACGGAATCGTGTTCTGCTTGCCTGTTACTGCTGGTTTCTACCCGATTTTGAATGACTTCTCTTTTGATGACCGTGTTTGGCTCTCGAGGTATGATTTGTGTTGAAACGGATAATTCACCACTATCCATGCCCCTAATTTCCTTAGAATTTTGAATTTCGATTGTCTTTAAACTGGAAGAGATACTTGTCTGGGTTTTGTCATTCGCATTCCTGGGTATCACCTGAGTTGTCTCGAAACAGTCTTCATCCTCACTAGATAGCACTATTACTTCACCCTCCATACTTGAACCAGTCACGGATTTTTTGTTCCTGGGAACAACCTGAGTCAATACGTCAGTCTCATCCAAAGGTTCCACTTTCATTTCACGAATTTTGTTGACTCTCCGTGGGATCCTTTGTGTTGCTGGCATCAGATCCGAATGGTCGACTTCATTTGTACTTGGAGAACCACTCGGAGAGGTCGCTGATGTAAACTCAGTTTCGGTTTCTATTGACGTTGACATACCATCTACAATGGACCAAAGATTGAGTTTCCTTTGAATCGGAAGCTTTGAAATTTTGAAATACTGGAGTTATACTAACCTGTTAACGCATCGTGGTCCAACATTTGAGTGTCAGCGTCTTGAAATGGAACAATGAATGGAATTTCAACTTTGATTGGCGTCGGAGGTTTTTTCTTGAATGTAAACTTAGGGGGATCACGTTTGATTACTTGAGTCTGTAAATCGTCCTCTTCTGCACCGGAATAGTCAGTAGACGATTCGTTTGTAGTTTCCGTAGACACCATACCACCGTGTTCCGGTTCTGTGCTGTCGGCCTCCACTCTGACATTGTCCTCAAGGTCTACAACAGTTATGGTAGCGCCATTCCGGGTAGAGTTCTCGTCAGCCTCTTCCAACAGCTTTTCCAAAGATGGATGCACAATTTTGAGTTCGGTTTTCTCTTTAATTCCCTTAGCTAGTTGATTCACGCTCTTGCGATACGAAGTCACTAGTTTGCTAGTGGTGAAGATTCCATACTCCAAATCGACAGCTATCTCCATAACTTTATCACTAATTGCTGATATGGGGATGCTGTCCTTTGTGGCAGCACCAATGTTGGAGATCAGAAGGTCATTTACCAAGTTTAAAAGCACATCTCTGGCCATGATACTCAACCCTGTAACTTTTGTCGTTGTGGCGGTTGGCGCTTTGAGCCTGGTATGCACGACAGGTGGGGGCACAGACTCGAGCAATGGTTTTTTCTTCTCGCCATTTCGAAGTGCGAATTGCTTCTGTATCAGATTACTAAGGTGACTTTTGGCTTTTTTCTCATAGAATCTTCCATCTACCTCACTGTAACCTTCTGAATCTTTCTTCTGTCCAGTCCTACCTCCCCCATATAAGTCTTCATCCACTCCATGTACATTCAGATTGGCCATCACACCCATTTTGGATCCAAGCCCTTCCTGTTTAACGAAGAACTGAAGCTTCTTCTCCACTTTCTCTTTGTCTAAGCAAACGTCACACATTTTCCCACAGTCCTTCAACTTCTTGTCTCCAAAGTAAACAGCGAAATAGTTATGTCGACAACTCGCCTCTTCGCAATATTTCACCATGGCATCGAAATTTTTCATAGTACTCTTAGCCTGGTCTTCGTTTTTCTTTTTGACAATATCCTGCTTAAGTAGGTAGGCAATCGCATCCTTTTCTTGCTTCGAATGATAAATTCTGCACCAAGCCTTCTTTCCATCTCGACCTGCTCGTCCGGACTCCTGGTAGTAGCCAGCGACACTTTGCGGCATAGACCAATGAGCGACGAATCTATACATATATACAGATAAGGGTAACTTAATATTACATGTACTTCAACAGCTCTTCGACATCATCATTATCCCTTCCTTCATACCTGACAGAACCTTTATCGACGCCCATGCCAAAACTTATTGTTGCAGTAATCACAGGTACAATACCGTTCATCCATTCCATTTGCACCAAATCTCTCTCCATTGACTTCAACCCTATATGAAATTAAATAAGATCACCATCGACTAATTAGGTCGACTGGAATAGCGTAGCAACATACCAGCGTGATATGCTTTCGTTTGAAGTCCCTTCTTTGACAAAGTATTCGCAACGTCAATGGTCATCTCTCTGGTTCTGCAGTAAACTATGCCGCAGCCTCTTTGTTCCTGTCAATTTGTCAATGCAGATTCTTCAATATTGCTCAATTACTTCTATTTCGTAACCTCGGAAAACAGATATAAAAATGACAGGAACTTACGGGTTTTCCAGCTTCCCAATTTTCTCCTAAACAGTCTCGACAAAACTTGATGAGATGGTCGTATGGATCGTCAATCAGCTGCTTGAACTGAACATCGTAAAACAAGTTGGAGCGAAAGCATGGAACTTTGAACTTCTTTACATCTTTCAGCTTCAACTGGTTCATCACATCGTCAACAACCTATTAACAGTTCACTTGTGCAAGGATATTCAAGACATTCAATAGACAATGTAATGCCCTCCGCGTACCTTGGCGCTGGCGGTTGCAGTCAGAGCAACCCAAGTGACACGACTGAAATGCTCCCGTACTTTGCCTAGCTTTAAGTAATCAGGTCTGAAATCATGACCCCACTGACTCACACAATGCGCTTCGTCAACAATGAAGTATGATATTTTGTCATACTGATGCAGCTTATCCAACAAGACCTAAACAACAAACAATGATTCCAGTGAACCCAATCACCACCAAGTTGTAATGCATGCGACAGGTACCTGAAAGCCATTGGTAGCTATTTGTTCAGGAGTCACATAGAGAAGTTTTATATTCGGTATTTTCAACATCATGTCCGACACAATCTTGCCTCGTTCCGTTTGACTTATTTTTGAGTTGATCGTATCAGCTCTAATGTTCAGTCTTCGCAAATGCTCAATTTGGTCCTGAGAATGAAGAATTTCTTGAACATAGTCTGTCGGTTTACATATTTGAAGTTCAACCGTCAGCCAATACTTACGTTTATCAGTGCAATCAGGGGGCACACGACAATGGCGATTTGACGATGATGAAGAATCGCTGGTAACTGGTAAATTAATGATTTCCCGGATCCCGTAGGCATTGAGACAAAGACGTCATTTTTCCCTGGAAGCCAGAAAATTCGCAATCAAACATTATTAATGTAAAATAGAGAATTACCTATATTACTAGGTACAACACAACTTACCATCGAGGACTTCCCTGATTGCAAAGAATTGCAATGATGATCTAAAGCTTTCATGCTTGAAATGTCGCTTTAAGGCTGCTTTCAGGAACTCCGACTTCTGGTTCTTGTCTTTCAAGTCCCACTTTTTGATGAATTCTGCTTCTAGATCCATGCTGTATCTTCTACGGAAAAACAGAATTGACGACTGACATGTGTCTTAAACCGATACTTTACTTCCGTTTGAGGTAAATTATTATCTGATAATTGAATTAATAGTACTCACCCGACAAGTTCTACAACTATAGCAAAACACCTACAAAATCAAATGTGCATGTCCATGCAACAGAAGACTGACAAGGACATAATCAGACCGAAAACCGACGGACACTGCATGAACTGCAGACTTATTAACAGGTCAACTTTGGTGTCACTGGCAATTTGAAATCACGTGCTAAATGTATCCAGTCAGCTGGATATACAGTACATAGTCGTTACCGGATGTGACACGAAGCACTGTGAGGTCATGCGGCTGTTTTTTGCAATTAACTCATGGGCTGCCGATCTCAACTTTTTACTCCATGGTTTGCAAACGTAATGTTGACAATAGGCCCATCACAGCGAATCCAAAAATCAAACGCATATATCGCAAATCCCTTTAAACACAAAACAGCAGCTCCACGGCGAGTATTGAAACACACGGCTTAAGAACATTGGGAGAGGAAAATAGTCATTTCCCGCGCGAGCCATCGAGTATTCCCCACGAGAACAAGTTAGCCGTTATCGTCTGTAAACGTTTGTTTCCCGCACACTTGACCACCAAAAAGATTTATTAAAAGTAAAACTAAAAAAGATCGTCATTGTCAATTGTCAAAGGATTTTTAATGAATAAACTTTATGCCAATCGATCAACTGCAGATTAGCCAATGCACATCGCAAACAGGACCATCGACGACTTCAGTAAACGTTGGTTTGGTGGCCTCTTTTGGAAAAAAGGTTTCTTCCAGTCCTCGAAATATCCCTTCCAGCCTGGGATCACTTTCACTGCTGTAAAATGCAATTTACAAGTACAGGTATAATTGCACTTGTCCAGCTAACTTGGTGGCAGTGGCTATTGCTTAACATGTCGTATAAATCTTTTTACGTACATCTATGACCTGGCTATGATTACTGGGCTTTAACCAATCGTCTTTCGCCATTCCCACGCCAAGCCGCGATAAGGTTTCATTATGCAATTGTGTAGTGTAGCATTTTAAATTATAAAACTCCATAAAAGATCTTGGATACCCATGTTCCATAACCAGTACGACTTTATTATTCGCTGCCTACTCTCGCGTGACAGTTCATATAGGTAAGAAATTTTCCAAAAATAGCGAATGTTCTTTTCAGTGTCTAAAAGTGATCGTTTCAAGGGCGTGGGCCGCTCAATGATCATTTTCTAACTGATTTGTCATTATTCAGGTCCAATGCGTGATTCTGATTCCGCCGGCGGTTCTTGTTTCCCTCTGTTTTGAAGAAGACTAATGGGAAAATTCATCGAGACTATTACAGCTTCTTATGATACAAGAAAGAGTGTTGCAAACAAGTTCACAAACTTCAGCTAACATCAATTTCTACAGTTTCAGGTAACTTTTGTTTTATTTCGCGTTCTCCCAGACGGCTAATCTGGCCTCGTTTTTCGAAACCTCAACATCGCCGTCTTCCGATCCTGTCCAAAATGTATAAGATTTAAATCAGTTCCATTCCTTTTTTATACAAACCACCAGCACTAAAACACACTTGTAAAACTTACCGCATAGGCTTTGGCAAAATTTCTTGTTGTTCAACCAACGCTCCTTGAGCGACAGGTTGAACATTGAATATCGGGGATCCCCAGTGACTTCCGTCTGAATGTTCAAAAAACTCGGAAGCCTTTGCTCTAGCTCGGTTCCACTCAGCGTGCTGTAGGTTTCCAGCAAAAGCATTCCTTTGCATCTGCAATGTTCAACATTCGATCGTGTGATGTCCAATATCAATATGATACGACTGTACATGCAAAATCAAGGGACTAACCTGGGATGACAAGGATCCTCATACACATCGAGCTGAAAGTACTGATCGTTAATGAGGAAACATCGGCGTTTCTTATAAACGGTCACGTGGTCATGGTCTCGTTGGGCAAGCATATTATTGTAGTCCCTCTGAGTGAGAGCCGTCTTCACTTCGACAATCTGACCCTGCAATTCAGGTCTTCTCACCGTGTAAGTGTAGCTCCAGTTACCCTGTTCAATTAAGGTTTCTACATTGTAGGCCGGTAAATGGGACCCTGAAATGCATCTGACAAGCATGTATTACTGCGTACCTTTTGCCCACGTTTCCGTAGCCGAGCTTGAGTTTTGGGCGAGCTGGTCTGAAGATAATCGTGGACGACACCAAAATCTTGGAAGCCAACAGGGAAAGCGCTGTCTTCTGGAAGCGGTCCTGATACAAGGTACTTGACTTTTTTCGAGTTGGTTTGAAGACGATCTCTAGTGTCTATACCGAGCTTTTGGCACACGCACTACATCCAACACCCATCCAAATTACAACGACGGCCAAAATTAGAAGCCAAAATGAATACTAAATAAAAGCTCACGTCTCTTCTTCTTCACTTACATGTATCATGCGGCAAAGCTTGGTCTCAAAATCTGATGAATTATCGACTACATCAAAATACGGATGTCCTACCCAGGCTTGGGCAGCTTTTCTATCTAACTCTCTCGCCAAGCCTAAGCTCTCACTACGGCACGTATGGTCCTATTTGATACCAGTTACAAACAAAATTAATACACAATTCCATTTTCAAATCTACCTTTTCCAATCTTACCTCCTATAATTTACTATAGTACTATAACACTCACCTCAATCGTATAAAAAGGTTCGGCGCCATTAGCGGCTGACACCATGTGCAAAATGTGATTGTATCGCGTGTCACGAAGTTCAACCTCGTTCCAGCCATTTCGGTTTAAAATTCCTTCCCATTTACTTCTCTGGATGACTGCAAGAATATGAAATTCAATTTAAATTTATTTCTGCACACTGCCTTCTTCAAACTACCCGTATCACAAGCTTTTTTCAATCTTACAAGCAGATGCATCCATGGCGCCGCGATCACAAATAATTAGGACATCTCGGTTCACAGTCTCTGCCATTTTGAAAAACACAGTCTCGATCTGCATCATGGTCCGCAGCAAATGTTCTTGGAACAGTAAAGCTGAAATTGTATATCTCACGTCAAATTAAATTTTTCAAACTCACTATCGAAAATGACGTCTTCAAAAAACGTGCTGTAAAAACTGAGAACTGTCTCCTCACCTTGTTCTTCTGTGAGCTCTCCGAATTTGATACCGCCACTGCAAAAATAATCAATCAGTTTAATACATATATAAATGCATCATCATAATGTCCAAAGCGACAACTTTTGTCGGCTTGCCTTCTTGAAAAACCTATCTAACTGAATTTGCCCTATACTCTGATCAACTAGACTGATGCAACGTTTGCCTTCTCAAAGTACTTTTTTTCCAGACGATGCATATACTTTCAGTATAATAAATTGATCACGAAAGGAAACTAAACCTAACATGCAATCGGATCTGGTCAGTGAAACTTGAGCTTGATAACAACTCCAGTTCAACCGATATAGCGATTTCCGCCACGCCACCAGTACAGCATTTCATAATACTGAACTGAGGCATCAACATTTCCCATGTGTCTGTGCATATAATTTTTACCTCAGCAAAATGGTCGCAGCTTCGGGAACTCGAAACACTTTCCATCCGAGATTCTCAAAAAAGGTACATAGTCTCGCCTGGCCAGTTGTTTTGCCGCCACAAGGTCCTAGAACGAAAGCAACAACATATTAGAGCAATTAGAATCACATCCCCCCATCATCTACGTCATGTCAATAGTCCTTCAGCTATTTTTCTCTAACGCAACACGTGACCACATGTCTTGTTCGCAAGCGTATATGTAGACACACGCTCCAACGGGCCCCATCATTATCATCGCTATCAGTTTCACGGACGGGCGGCTCGATTTGCGGGTGAAAGCATTCGCAATTGGCATTGAGACCGCGGCACGCCATCTCTCAAAACATAAAGGAGGAGGATCTGAAGGATCCGGCAAATAATTTGCAATATTATAGTCAAACTTATATATACACAGACAGGGCAAAGTCGCGGGCATCCTAAAACAATCTTGTTGCTTTTGCAAAAACGAGCCCAGCTTTCCTTGACTTGGCTCAAGGAAAGTTGGATTCAACTTCGCACACACATTCACATCACCTTCTTCTTCCTCTTCTCCGTCTTCTATTCCTACGTCTCCGCATGCATACGGATATTGATTTTCTGTTGCCGTTGAGTTGACCTTCCCGTTTCACCCTGCTATGTAGGCCATGCAAGGAGGGAATTCCACCCATTCCAACACGCAACCCCTCACAACAATTTCTCGACGTAGTATAGTATTTACTGAACCGATTTGGCCAATTGAACAACCCGATTCGTGTGGATCAATTTTATGAATGAAGCCCTATAGTAGAATATCAAACCAGATTGTAATAGAGAAAAATGCTTGTTTACCTCCGGTCAGCACCACCTTGTAAATCTTCTTGGGTCGATCCATTTCGGCTTCAGCGTCCTCCAAGTCCTTGTTCAAGTCATGTTGAACGAGATGTTGAATCAGTTTCCCACAATCACTACCACCACTACTGTCGTCCGTCCTCTCGTCGTCCACAATGAGCTTCTTCCCGCTCATCTGGTGGCTCCTGCCGTTCACCATGGGCTCGCCCTCCCTCCTCCGAATTTGCCCGTTCCCTTCTCCGGCTTCTGAGACCACATGATCTTGTTGAGGATGATGATGATTTTGCGAAGAAGCTGTCGATCCGTTTCCCGTGCTAGCCAAATTACTGTCGCCACCTTGACTCAAACCATTGAAGGCGCAACAATGGCGAAAGTGACTCAGGAGCAGCTCGTCACTGTCCACCAGCTTGAGCGCTTTCCCACTTTCTTCTCCCGCGAAAATGGAGCGCAGCGGCTCCGGCGGCGGGCTTTCACTCTTCCGTGTGCTGATGACAACCTTTTGATTTCGATGGGGCATTTTCCGGCTTCAGCAAAATCATATATACACACCTCCTTCTGCAAGATGTTTTTCGACGATTCGTGAACTCGTTGATCTTCTGGCACCAGCTACACAGAAACACACACACACCTGTCGTCGCCACAGCAAATAAGCTTTATGGATTCTTCGAAAAGCTCGTGTGGGGACTTGAAGGGCTTGTGGGCGGAGAGGGGGTCACAAATTGGCGGTGGGTCCTTCTTCCATGATGCTGCGGCTACTCTGGGTAGATGATGGAATCTACCAGACGTTGGGCGAGTTTCTTAAACTGAACGACAGGATGACTTGTCATGACTTGACCGTCTTTTTCTCGACAACAACTCTCAGCGGTCCCACTACATAAAGAGATCAGTCTCTTCTCTACAAGATTCCCTGGGTCAATCTGCTCATGACTATGACTCCTGATAGCTACAAGTTACTCTTGGCTCTCCAATCGAAGCGCTGTACTATTTCAAAGTGCGCTAATCCAAACAATAGACAGTAACCCTTTTTGTTCTCTCACACGTATTCTACAATAGTAAATGTTCTCACTCCCGCTACCATCAGAGGGACTGACAGTAGAACGGACCATGCCGTATTAGAAGCGGCTCTGCAGTGTCTCTACTATTCCTACTCGGGATTCTAGCGCCACTTCTATTCCTAGTAGAAACTATCCGAGATGGCTAAGGGAAGAAGCATGCGCCTTTCTACAGCAACCACATGTCTCCTGCTCCTACTGAAATTTTGCTTCCACCGGGACGTGTTTCCTTCCCATAACATTTCCCCGTATCTCTTGTAAACAATTGTAGACGAACCGAGACATGTGGTTCTAATGCACTCTTGTAAATATATCCATCACTTGTTTAAATTATCATCCCTTCTTCAACTGCTTTAGCCTACGAAAAGACACAAGACTCTTAAAGCCATGGCAGCTCTCCAAATCCTTCAAGCTCAATCCTGCAAATTCGCTAGAGCTCTCCTTGCCAATTTCGTCCATGTTCTACATGTTACCGCAGGAGCGGTCAATTTGCGAGCGGCGGCCTGATTTCGCAAATTCGCAAACAGTTATTTTTTTTCAACTGTTGGTCGCTTATTTCTTCCTGATGACGGATTCATTGTTTTTTCTTTCTCTATATACTTGTGCACATTTCTGGAAAGCGTCCAGTTGTTGCAAAGGTGAATGGGCGTGTGGGACAAGCTCCACGTTCCCTTTCGGTCATGCTTCCTGCGTGATGAAGGTGGCATGACGCCATTTGTATGTACCAAAATTTCGTTAACCGAGTCCAGAGTTCATAAAGGGAAAATTAATTGGCGGTGGCTCCACAGATTCGGCCGATAGAAACTCCCACACTTTGCAACCCTTTCATGCATTCTTGCGTCTAGTTACCCGTGTCTCCCCCTGTTCTCAAAATCCCGACATCCTGTCCAAAGTACATGTGACGCTAACGTTAGGTATATAGACAAAAGTTTATTCTCGCTACATGAACTCGGAAGAATCATGTCTCATAAACTGTCTAAAAATAGCCCTAGACTCTGTTAGAATCAGGAATTTTTCCGGCGGGAAAAACTAGTTTGCTCCGAATCAGCTCTCGACCTCTTCGTTCACATTCGGTACAACGTGGCCGTATACTTGATGTATATAATACAATTTTAAAAGTTCCAGCAAAATCTGGTGTATTTGATTTGAGATTTTGTCATCATGGGGAAGTCGAATAAGAACAAATCCTCCGCTCCAGTTCCTTCAAAACCTACGACACTAGCAGCTAATGAAGCTAATCTAAAGCAAATAAGCGCCGACAAGAATCAACAATCAGCCGAGCAAACAATTAATAAGCCTGCAGTCGCGCCCTTATCGCCGCAAACCGATGGGGAGCAAACGAGCCTTGGACCTCCTGCTACACAGCTGGAAGAGAAGCAAGCCAAAACTTCAAGGTCACAGATAGATAAGCCACAGGTTGATTTAGCCTCTTCATCCATCAAGAACGAGCCCGCATCCAATGGCAAACCGAATACTTCCGGTGAAAGCAACAAGGAGGCAAAAGATGCTGGAGAAAAATCCAATCAACAGGTTCGCTCTAGCGTGGATACTGGACCCATTACCGGTGGTAATTCAATTTCAAAAATACTATATGCATGCATGTTCCTATTGACTGTGAGTACAGGGAACAGCTGGCCATTTCAGAGCCAATTTGATACATGGATGAGTTTTCAATTAATTCTTATTCTACGTTCAACAGCCAAGTCTTCAGTGGCGGCCAGCGACGGGAATAATCAGCAAGCTTGCAGAATTTGTGCGAAAGCGGCCCGAAACCGTTGTGGTGGTTGCAATAACGTTTCTTACTGCTCCAAGGAACACCAAAAACAAGATTGGAAACAAGGTCACAAGGATGCATGCAGGGCTTGGAAAATTTGCACTTCGCCAGAACTGGGCCGCCATTTAATTGCCACTCGGGCTATTAAGCCTGGCGAAGTGATTGTCCAGGAGGAACCTTTGCTCCTGACGCCGCCCAAAGTAACTGCTCCGGTCTGTCTCTCCTGCTACCAGGAATTGTTTCTTCCTTCTGAAGAGTCAAGTTCGGCAGGTGAATCAATCACATTGCATACACAAAGCTTTGGCCTTGGCAACAAAATGTTGTAATAACCTTGTCTTTTTAGACGACGAGGAAATTCGGCCGTCGCAATGCCCCGAAAAATGCGGATGGCCTCTTTGTAGCTCTGACAACTGCAGACAAAAGTCCGAACATGTTGCCGAATGCAGCGCGTCCAAGGACAGAGGCGGGGTGACCATCAGACATTTTGGACAGGAACATCCCATGTATGGAGTCATTGGGATTTTACGTGCCTTGAGATCAAAACAAGAGAATCCGTCCGACTATGAAAAGCTCATGACTTTGCAACATGACAAGCCGGCGGGTGCTGAAGAAACTGGAGAAACGCCGTTTACTGACATGAGCCAGCTTGTAATGCTCGTTCAAAAATTCTTCCAGTTGGAAAAGAAGGGAGTGACTGAAGAGACAATTAGGAAAATTTCTGGCATCATTGATTTAAACGGCCATGAGATACCCATTCCAGGAAATTACGGACAAATAAATCGACGATTGATTGGTACCTACCTGTAGCCAATGTTGAAAGTTAAATGTTTTAATTTTTTTATTGTACTTACACTTAATGTGTCAAACAGGTGTATACCATACCGCTTCCTTCTTGGAGCATTCCTGCTGTCCCAACTCTACAAAGTCATTTTCTGCAAGATCAATAGTGATCAGAGCTTCCGTGCCCATTAACAAAGGAGACCACATCAGCATTTCTTACGTTGATCCACTCTGGGGTGGGGGTACAATTTTTTCATTGAATGATGTGACAAATTCACCATAACTCGTTTTTATTATTCCCATCAGGTACTAACGACAGGCAACACTTTCTGCAAATGACCAAATTCTTCACCTGCAAATGCAAGCGTTGTGTGGATCCCACTGAACTTGATTGCTACATTAGCGCTGTCCGGTGCCAACAAATCAAATGTACAACTCAGGCTGAAGTCGAGGAGAAGACACGGGTTCCAGTGAATAAGCGGAGTGGAATGGTTGTTCCGGTGGATCCTCTGGACCCAGAGTCAAGATGGCGCTGCCTCACCTGTCAAGAAGAATATCCAGTCAAGTACGCAGCAAGCATTGCCTCAAACGTTGCAAACGAGATTGAGAAATTGCAAGAAGCCAAAAACGATGCTAGCATTTGTGAAGCCTTTTTGAAAAAGTTTGCAAGGCTTCTGCCGCCCTTCCATTTCTTCTTCCTGGAGGTTGGGATACATTTTTGGCTGGCATACTTATACAAATATTTCAAAAACTAAATCATCAAGTTGATGTAGGTGAAAGTTGACCTTGCTCAGCTGTACGGAAGAACTCCGGACGAGCCGCTTCCAGCCTTGGCTCCAACGAAGCTCTTAAGGAAGCAAGTCCTTTGCGAAGAGCTCCTACAGGCTCTGAATATTATCAGTCCCGGTAAATATTTCCCCCTGAAATTCCAGAATCTTTAACTGACGTGTGCACAAAATTGAAATTATTTAATTACAGGCTTGAATCGCTTGAGAGCTTTGATTCTGTATGAACTGCAAGCGGCAGTTGGAACTCTATCAGGAATCAAGTACAACGTTGGCGAAATTTCCGCTGAAATGCACTTCAAGGATTTGTTGGTAAGCCCAAAAATTTTCTGGGTCGTCCCAATCTCAAGTCACGGCCGTTTGATTTTTATTTTAAGCGATTATCTTTGACCCTCAGAAATGCCACAGTCAACTTACTGAAGTCGTCAAGGTTCTATCGTGGGAGCCATTTTTGTCAGTGGAATACCGACGATGCGAAGGGGCCAAACGAGAGTTGGCGGACCTGAGTGCCCAATTGGAGTCCTACACCGAATCGACGAAAGAACTCAAAACGCCTTCATTGCATTTGACTGGAGATACCAAAAAGGCTGAAAGCCTGTTCCCAGTTGCAGCTGGGAAAGAAAAGATTGATCAGCTAGCAGCACAAGCTGGGCTCGACGACGATGATCTAGAATTGTTTTAAAACAAGACTAACAAGCGATTTTAAATTTTAAATACTGGAGCACATCATTTGACTCTTCAATCTGGAAATTTTTAATTTAATCCCCGATTGATTGTAAACGTCAAGTTGGTCATTACACCAATAAAATTGAGTAAACGCTTTCTTACTTGCCGTACTTGCAAATCTTGTAAGACAGAGAAAAATTGCTTTTCCTCCTAGTAAATGCCCGATCATTTCCCTTCTCGGTCAACTCGTTCCTTGTAGCCGATGGTCAGCTTCCATATAGTATGCCAATATGACTGGGAGTATGAGCGAGTTTTAGTTTCTGGCCATTAACATGGAGAAAAATCATCTGATTTATGACTCTTCTCACATCAGATTTCTGATTTTTATTATTTAATGACATTTTATAGCTCGTTATTTGAACTTGTTTTTTCTAAGGCGTTTAAATTTGCTATAAGCTGCAAAAAGTGATCAAGTGATAAACGAGTTTGTACACTTATTTTGAACATCAGCTGTTACATCGAACACGTGGAAATATAAAGGTGTGACTGTGACTGCTGAAAACTGCAATCGGCAGCAAAAATGGCTTGGCTGGAAAAGCCTGTTCGAGGACTATTGCTGGACATTAGCGGGGTTTTGCGAAATGGATTTGTGCCAATTGAAGGCTCTGTCGAAGCCGTTCGCCGGTAACAAAACTAGGAATAACTTTCATGTCGAAAAGTTTGCAAGTTGAAAAACACCGGCTTATGCCCTTTTTTGTTTCGCAGGCTTCAGGAAGCTAGTTTTCCTTTCCGACTTGTCTCGAACGAAACACAGGTCGCCCGTGATGACCTCGCTTTGAAACTGGCAAAAATGGGCTTCAATGTTGAAGCACAAAATATTTTCTGTCCTGCTCCAGCCATGGCGCAAATAGTTAGAGCTGAAAAGTTAACTCCGCATCTGTTGATTCATCCCGGGGTAAGCTTGCTATTTTTTAAATCGAATTCCTACAGAAATGTCAAGTCATTTTCAAAATACTGACTGTGTGTGTTTTTTTAGGTTGTCAGCGAATTCGACCCAGTGCCAGCAGATTCCGATCCTGACTGTGTCGTGGTCGGTGATGCAGCGGAAGCCTTTACGTACGACTCAATGAATAAAGCCTTTAACGTTCTCCTAGAGCTGAAGAAGAAATGTCCGAAACCAAAATTCTATACGCTTGGTCGTGGGTAAGAGGAGCATCGTAGGATATGAACTTTTAAACAAAGAGTAATTATATTTTGCTTCTTCAAATTAAAACCTTGTTTTTCAGAAAGTACTATTTGGAGCCCGAAGGTCTTATGCTGGACGTGGGACCATTTACAGCAGCTTTAGAGTTTGCAACTGGTGTTCAAGCTGAGCTTATTGGGAAACCTGCCTCCAAATTCTTTCAAACTGGTCTGGATGCTTTGAACATTCCGAAAGAAGATGTACATAATTCCATTCCTTCAGCAAGTATTATCAATTGTTAAGGTCCTGGACATGTTCTAAAATCGTACTTCTATTTTCCAGGTTGTAATGATCGGGGATGACATTGTCGGAGATGTTGGTGGCGCCCAAAAGTTTGGCATGCGCGGTGTCCTGGTACGTACAGGAAAGTTCCAGCCTTCCGACGAATATCATCCTGACGTCAAGCCGGACGGCATCGTTACCAATTTAAAGGAAGCTGTTGATCTTGTTCTAGCCAAATACTAGCCATTTTTCAAAAGTCTGTGATTTGTCAAAGGTGGTGCAACTCATATAATAAACTCATGTACAACAGCAATATAAATTTGTATTGAAATTATTACAATTATGGATACGTACACAGGAGTCAGGAGCATCGTGTAATGACATTTAACCGTCAGGTCTGTCCAATTAACATGAGAATCTGTGATGATAGTTCCAAGCCTTTGAAGTTACATAAGCAGGGGGTTCCCGTAACTCCTCAAATTCACTTTCGCTGACCTGATTTCACGGAATCTAGCCCAGATTCCCTTTTCTCTATTCATGTTGTTCAAAATTCAGCTTTTGTGTTGATGCAATTCCAGCGCCTCAATCCGCTTCAATAACGAAGTGACCCATTTTGAACCTAATTCTATGGCAAGGCCACCAGTATAAAAGTCACGCAGCTGAGCTTCAAAGTTATCACAACAGTTACACCATTCCTTCTACTGCCAACTAACAAACTTGAAGCTGAAAATTTTTACTTGTTAAAGTACTAGATTTCCACAAAATTGCCACCATGCAAAAGTTCCTGATTGCCATTTTTGTTCTGGCCACCATTGCCCTGGCGTCTTCAAAAAAATCCTACTCATATTACAAGGTGTGTGAACAAGTTCTTCATTAACAAAACGACTCACACCTTCCACTGCTTTTGCATGTACAACAATTTTTCTAATCGAGTCAAAAATGTCCATTTTTTCAGGGAAACCGAGTGGTTGATGAAAACGATCTTACGGACAAGCCAGGTTACCACAGACGGCAGCTCCACCAAGTGATCTTTTTTGAACATGATCAATTCCGTGGTAAGTTATTAATGTTACACTTCGTTACCTGTAAATAAGGTTTCTAACTATAAAGGGCTAAATGTCTCTAAACAGGCACGAAGGCAACTTACAAGGGTTTCGGTTGCATCAACTTGTTGAAGTACCACCAAGACAGTGCATCTTCTGTATATTTACGAGACGGCTGCATCCACCTGTTCGACGGTGAAAGTTGTTCCGGCGAGTACGTAACGTTGTACAAATCAGAAGCTTCCCTCACACCGATGGAATTCAACGATAAAGTTTCGTCCATCAGCGCGTGTTGAACACTTTTTACCTTAGGCTATAAATTACACACTAATTTGTACATTACTTTCCCTTGACCAATATTAAAGCCTGTCTTTCTTTTTATTATTAATGATATATCCATGACGTTTTTACTCACTTGATATCATTTCTTCGCATTATTATTGTTATTGCTGAATGCCTCCACGCGCCCACTGTCGTTGGCAGAACCGCAACAGATTTACTGCTTGTTTTAGGCACTTGCAACTTTCAACGCCGCAATTCTCTCACGAATGTTATCCCTTCAACGTAGATAACTCAATTACGAAAAACATCATTCTCATCAACAGCTATCGAAGCATTATTTACAAGCTCACAGACAGGAGCAGGAGCACTTCCGTTTTAACACGCATTATCAATTTTGAAAAAATTAATATCGTGATCGATCCTCCTGTAGCTTTCAGATTCTCCTTATAGTCCCACGTTCACGTTACTTAATTTGGAGTTCAGCAGTCACCACGCTCATATACAGACACCAACATTTAGCAACAAAAACAACACTTATTTTCGCCGAGCTTTCTGTTGGTTTCTTTGATTTCGGTATTCATCTTCTCGAATGTTTGTAGGTCTTGGTCAGTCTGTTGGGAAAATGCTACTTTATAGCTAGCAGCGACATAATTGGCCGAACTTGTAAAATTATTCTTACCATCCTGGCCAACATTTGGTCCAGCTCATCGTCTCCTTGGTCTAAAGCTTGCTGGATTTCGCCAGCAATATTTCGCAAACGTCCGAGAATCTTTGTAGTGTCTTCAAGATTCGTTTGAGTGGCTGAGTCAAAATCTGTGTCTTCTGGCGATTTTAAAACTCTCAGAGATCTGGAAAAGGGATCAGAGAATTTTTAGATTTAAAAAGCCTCGACAGTCACTTCTGAATTTCCTTGCATTTTTACTCGATTGATGTCTGCTTCTGAAAAGTTCTTGTTTCCGATGCTATCACAGCATTACGGTGCGGTGATGGCCTCTTCCCCCTACTTTTGGAAAACAAGAAACAAGAATTGCCGAAATGATTTGTAGTTAATTTCAGCATATTTTATGAAACTCATTCTTGTAAACTTACGACTTCCTGTTTCGTCTAAAGCAACACAATCCACCGTTCACCTGTTGCAGCAAATCATGCGCTGACTCCAGGTCAGAGTGCATTTTATCCAGGTTTTTGGTTCCAACGGTGAGCCTTCCTGTATAAACCAGAATTTGGAACTACCAACAGCTTTGGAAGCTTTGTTTGTTTTAATGCTCAAACTTACTGTTACTGTCTTGAAGGGCAAAAAGCGTTGCAACTCCAGCGTCAAGACACTACGATTTCACACAAACTGTTCAGCATTTGTACTCGGAAAAAAGCCAAGTCCCACGCCATACCTCGTTGGCTGCCTTGACCATATCCAACGTTTGTTGATAAGGCTGATGGCAATGTGCCAATTAAGGTTAAATAATACTACTTCGATAAATGAATATGCGTTGTTCTTTCTCTAACCGTTCTGTCCGTGTTCAGCGTCCGGCCTCTCTCTTTGCCCGACTGAAGCACCACTTTGTTGCCTCGAAGTTCCAAGCCCAGAAGACCCTTCCTTTCCAACGTGGCTCCATCCCAGCTATCATTTCGAATTTTTTTGCTTGACATTTTATTTAGCAGGAATCGTGGGCCTACCCGATCAAACTAATTTTAATTTTGGCACTAAAATTTTGGCGAAGATGAAGTTAGTTTTGATATTTTATAGAAAAATATGCGTCCAAACTAAAATTTTGTCTTACAGCATTCTATCACGTGCAATTTCAGGTTTAAACCTCTGTAACAGATCTCGTTACATTATACTCCTTGGAAACGTAATTTACTCTTTTAGTTTACATTGAAAAGCTTTAAAAAAATTCTAGCTCAACGATTTTAGTCCATCATATTGCTTCGCCTTTGTTCAGCTTGTCTGCAGTCTTACACCTTGCTGTTCGCTATTGACAGACAGGTGAAGCTGGGCTCCGTGAACGCAACTTAATTAAAGGTGTTCTTGGTGTGTTACGAGAGGGGATTTCATCTGACTGAGGCTGCTGTTTCCAATGAAAATCATGCAAAGGAATAAAGGGAAATGCTCGTCGGCTCCTCATCTTCAAAATGGCAAAATCGCCTTAGTTAGTTAGCAAGAATACTCACGCCGTCCCCATGAAATGCAGTCAGTCTGGTTCAGAACTTCAGTAGTTGTGGACACTGTGGTACTGTGAGCGTGAATACTTTTCAACACTTTGTTCAATAGCCCTGCATTGCACAACAAACAAAATCCCATGAAAATGATAAAGTCATCCAAGTGCACAGCAGAAGCTTCTCAGCTTGAAATCTTCCCGGTATTTTCTGCGGGACTGAATTAGTTTGGAATTTCTATTGTACTTGCCTTTGTGAGTCGAGTGTGTAATGCGCTACCGACGCAAGGATTTGTTGTAATAATAGTGTTTGGTGTAAAATCTCGTAGTGTGTGACAGTGCACAAAAATGGCACATCAGACAGTAGGACTTGAAGCCGTTTGTTACAGCCCGGCTCATTATGACTTCGACACGGGATCCTCAGCCGGTCATCATTCGTTTATTTGCGGGCCGGGATCCGTGTGTGACTCGACGGGCTTGTCGCCGCCAAGTCTCGTCAGCGACATTGCAACCTGGTCACATGCCAGTGCCTCTTCACATTTGTTTTTGTCAACTTCCAGATCACAGTTGTTGGATAGCCGCGACAGGTAAAAATTGTTCTTTAAACTCCATTAAAATTTAGCTTGAGCCGTAAATTCCATCCATCCTGGCTTCCAAAGTCATGAACCAACTTGAAAAAGCAGACAACTTTACGTGTGTATTCTATCGACTTGAGTATAACCCGAATTTACCATGAATTTGTGCCAATTTGTGTGCATATGTTATAGAGAATCAGAATTGAAATTCGTCTTACTTCATAGAATGAGTTATTGTACAAGACTTTTGATCCAAAAACGATATTTTTCGTTGAGCAAGAGGCCGGAACCGAACAAGTGCTGTTAATTACAAATTACGTGTACAAACAAAAACCTCATGAAGCTCTGACCACGCAATTATTCAGACTGAACGAGATAAGAATATTTTATGTCGATTTGCCAATGCTCCGTAGATTCAACCAATTATAACCCAAATATGCATCGGCGCAGATAGCGAACTGAAATTATGCGTATAACTTCACAGAAGTGGGACTTGAATGTGCAAGCTTTGAAAAATTGTGTATCAGGAGGAGCCTTAAGTTCTACCTAAATCATCAAATTGAGAAACCCGACCCGAGACGTCGTTAGCAATAGTAAAAACATTTGCAGACTGATGTATGTATAACGTTAATGGACGTCGACACGGCCTCTCTCACGTCTACCAACCAGCCGATTTACGGTAGTCCGAATTCGTTGATGTCGTTACCTGTTTTTTCCGCAAATTAAGTCTTTTAAAGCAAAGAAAACATTATAAGCCATTCACGCTGTTATTTTGACTGGTGCGGTCCACATTTTTGTTTATGAGGTGTGAGAAGGGCCGGTAATGTTTAAAGTCTGAGGCCATTTCTTCTTGTTGCATTTGCGGTTTCCTTGTGCTGAATCAAAACATTGTTCATTTTGCCATGCAAACAGCAGGAAGCACTTGTCTCGGTTTAAATGGAGACAAGCATCTCGTTATTATTTAGCTTTGGAGCCAAAAAAATAACCGTGTTTCTCTGAGGCTATTTCAAACGCCATGTGGTCAGCGGCAGCAGTCGCCCGATAGAACCCTCAAGGCCATTGTCTTGTCACAAAGAAATAAACAAACTGATGAAAACATTATCGTTTACAGATTCAAACCCGAGAAGACTCTCCGCCGACCTGTACAAAAAATGTCGTGGGCCGAGACAAGGTCACCGATGGCAGGTGATTTGTTTTCCTGCAGCAGACCAACGATTCCGGGCATAAATCCCGACTATTCTTACGGAGGTCCGAAGCTCTTGTCGCTCAAAGTCCCGTCTCTGCCGCTCGAATCTGAATCGCCAGCTTCGTCCATCGCCATCGCGGACGTCAGTCCCAGGATTGCTGTCAAAAAGGTAAATACAATGCTAAATACTCACCTAGATTTCCGACACTGTGTATGAATTTTAAACCAATTACACGGTTCGAATTTAGCGTTGCCGATCAGAACAATTTGTGAATATATTTCAATTTTCATGCATTACTTGCTGCCCGAAAGCCCTAAAAATGTCCGTTCAGCTGTATTACATGCCTATTAAAATCCGTATCGGCCTGGCAGGCAGCAAGTACTTGAAGCATCAGCAGTAACTTTGTGGATGGTTGCGTTTTGGCGCTTCCGCCAGAACATAATCTTAATTTCTTGTGAAAATTTTCAACTGGCTCTATGTCGAAAGAATTGGTCCTCGGCAAAGTATATTTGTCATGATTCGGAGGAAAGCTTCGTCTTCTGTCTTTTTTGAATGACACTTTGTGCTTTACTGTTTCAGGTTCTCCTGCTCTACGAGCGTGCCCAGTACCGTGAAGCGGCCAATTTCATTCAGCGACTTGGAGTCGGCACGTTCAGAATTATTTTACGTGAACTTCCTTTGGATGTGTTTGTGGAAGCCATGCCGCACTCGCTGCCAATTATGGAAGCTCTCTATGTTAAGGTAATGTCATTTAAAGTCCAATTAAAATCATCGCTTGCTTCTTCTTCTCCTTCTTCTTGGAACTTGGTAATTTCTTGTATCAATTGATTCGCTGCTCATTATGTCCCTGTACACACTAAAGACAATCCCAACGACTTTTGTCAATGGAAGGCCATCACGAATATTTCTTTTAGTCAAAGAAGTTAAAGTCAAACTTATTTTTTGGCTCCAACTTTAATTGCATTTTATATTCGCAATTCTGCTGTAGGAGATTGTACAGCTTTTGTCTGCCAATTACAGAAATGTGCACCCGCGTTATTTCCGAGATGGAAAGTGATTCAATTTCCTTCATTTCAATTTCTATAATATCCTCCTCCACCTTTGTGTTCCATAGTCGGTGAAATAATCAAAACAAAAATTATATACGTGTAGATTAAATAAGGTCACGTTTCCTCGGATTCCTAATTGAC
>JAQGBJ010000170.1:0-58813 GCA_034698345.1 Sphaeridia pumilis
TACGCATAGGAGGCTTCGTTGCCTATAGCGAGTCGTTATTATGTGAGCGCCAGCGAAAAATTTTCGATATAAAATTCAAACGGTATGGCATATGTGTACACACGTACAAAAAATATGAGCAAGTGTGGGCACTAAAAACACTGCATGATATGTACAGCATATTCGCAACGTATGTAAACCGTACGATGTGTATATTCATAGTCCGCGCAGCTGAGATCTTCCATGTATAAAGTTTATATACAGATGTCTACGTCCCTTAATGTATTTGCGCATGTGCATATATGATATGTGTTGACGAAGATGTTAATACTGGGTCACAACCACAATACTGGAACTTCAAGTATCGGCGATCAGAATCGATTCTAAAAACTCTCACTAATTATTTACTGACTCACAGCATTCGGTTTAATCGCAATCGAATTGACACACGTGTAAAGTTCCGACTGAGCAATGAAGCTAAAGCTACCGTGCAGCGTGCTGACCGGAAACGCCTCTTGATCTCTTAAATTGCTGCATGCCACATGAGTATTATGAAACTGGACCCCCTTGAGATAACTCAAGCTGACAAATCCAACAAGAGTAACAATTCCCTGCTCGTATTTTGTACCGCTGACTACAAATGGCTGACGAAGACAGTTTCGATATTGTGAAAGCGACACAGGTAACCTGGTTTCGGATCGTACGTTTTCTGTTCTTCTTCAATCTAGATATTAATATGGCTTTCGACTTTTTCTATTTCCAGTATGGTATATTACACAGATGCGTAAAATTGATCGAAGACGGCTTCGATGTTAATCAGCGAGATGGTGAACACATAACCTTGTTGCATTGGGCTGCAATCAACTGCCGAAAGGATATTGTCCAATATTACATCGACCATGGTGCTGTGGTCGATGCTGTGGGAGGAGAATTGCAATCAACACCTTTACATTGGGCCACCAGACAGGGGCATCTTAGCATGGTTGTACTACTGATGAAGCATGGCGCTGATCCCACTTTGAGGGATGGTGAAGGATGCTCTGCAATTCACTTAGCTTCTCAGTTTGGTTATACTCCAATCGTTGCATACCTCCTTGCCAAAGGTGTCAGCCCGGATCTTGCAGATCGAGCAGGAATGACTCCCTTAATGTGGGCCGTTACTAGAGTCCATAGGTACGTATTTATCTTCGAAAGTTTTCAATATCGCCCGCTGGAGCTGGTTTGTAAGTTACGATTGTTTTGTTTAGTCCTGATCCAGCGAGGGTCATCATGACTTTTGGAGCCAATACTGCCCTTCAAGATAGAATACACATGAATACTGCCTTGCACATGGCCATTGCATCAAAAAACTCTGTCGCTGTATCGTTACTGCTTCAGAGGAACGCTAGTCTGGACATACCGAATTCATCGGGTGAAACAGGCTATATGCTTCTGAAGACACTTTCTAATGCTGATTGGATAGGCAGAAAAACGGTGGAAGGAATGCTGGAGAAATACAACGTCACCGCTACTAGAACTCTATGTAGTAGGCTACAGAAAGACAAGGTATATTCTTTATAATCACACAAGATCCACAAAAAGTAATCTAATTATTATGAAATTTCCGATTTTAGAAAGCTAAGTACTGGATTACTGCTACAGCTCCATTTCTGATCATGTTGTTCTTAGGAGAGCTATTTGCTGCCGACATCAATATTTGGTTTAAAGTTTGCATTCTTGCAGCCGGTTTAGTAGCATTCCACAAGTTAGGCAGGCCAGTTTGTGACGAACATTTTGTTTCCATATTCCCTGTGAGTGTCTACTTCGCAACCAAGGTAAGTGCAGAATCCTCTTTGTGAAGATTTTTTCTATTGAGATTGATAGACGAAAAGCCCCAAGTGTAACAATTTTCCATTATTTAGCTATGGATGTACATCACGTACTTCGTTTACATTACACCGGTTGTTCCCACTTTCTGGACTTTGTTGTTAATAAGCTTATCAAGCTTGTTGTGGTATAACTTTTTGAACGCTTGGAGGGGCGATGCTGGCGTAATAAAGCTGTCACAACAGGAAAGACATCAGGTATGACCTGAGTTTTCTTCATATCTCCTTAGCTGAACAAATTATATGTGCTACTATTATTTTTCAGACGATAATTGATCTCGCCGAAATCGATGGTTTCGATCCGAAACATTTTTGTACCAGTTGTCTAGTCCGGAAGCCCATGAGGTCCAAGCATTGCTCAGTTTGTGACAAGTGTGTGGCCAGGTACGTATGTTCAGCCAAGCATTTGTCTTCCAGTCCAGAAGTGCTTGTTTGTATAATGCTTAATCCCCTCTGATTTCGATAACTTTTAATTGAATATCTTGATAACTCGTAGATTCGATCATCATTGCCCATGGCTTTCAAACTGTGTGGGATGGAAGAACCACAAGTACTTCATTGGATACCTCATAAGCTTGGTTTTGTTATGCGGAGTGTATATCAATGGAGCAATCCAGTTTTGGAACTCTCAGTGTATCGTAGAAAACAGCTGGGATTCTTTAAGCATAGTTCAGTGTTGCCCGTGGATCAACTTTATGACAATGCAAGCAATGATTCACGGTGTGTGGGTCTTTGTGTTGTTATCCTGCCAATTATATCAGGTGATTGATTACTTTTCAAATCAAGTACATATGAGTAGCATTGTGTGATTGGCTCTGTGTATATTTTGCCTTCGAAGTTTGAATGAGTGGCTTATGTGTCAAGACAGTAAATGTCATTAATAGCTAACATGAGGCTACAGAGCTTGCAGCAGAAATGTTCAAACGAACTCAATGATAACGACTTTCAATTAAAACTTTCAGATCCTGTGGCTTGGTATGACAACGAACGAGAGACTGAACTGGAGTAGATACTCATACTTCCAGCACTCAAAGGGGAAAGTGGAACGAACACCCTTTAACAATGGTTGGTTGAGAAATTTCTTTGATTTCTTTGAAATGTCTTGCTGTGGCCTGGTGAAAGTTAAAAGAACAGACTGGGCTCGAGCTTTTCCCCCGACAAATCTGCAAGACCGTGACTACGACGAAGCTGTTCGAGACGGCTTACCTCTATTGACAGATAAGCGTGATAATTACCAATATGTGTAGCAATAGAACTTGTATGCTCTAGCCGTCTAATTAAAATATGCTGTTTCAAAAATGAAACGTCATTAGCGAAGCCTCAAAGAAACCTAGTCCTGGTGGTGCCCTAGTTGCGACGCTTCATCACTTTTTAATATATAGCAATATTGTTTGAGAAGGCTGAATAAGACTATGTTTGTTAATCACAAATTTTCAGGGAATAAAACTTTTATTTATCACCAGAAGCATCTGTCTGTACGAGCATGCAAATCATAAGTGTAGAAGACAATAGTGGACAGGAGAGTAATGGAAATTGAAGTCCACAACAACAACTTGGACTCAAGATGAACATCTTCATTTGCATAATGCCGTATGTCGAGCTCGAGCTGCTTGAACCAAACGTGTAAGTTGATTGACTAAGTCCACTATCTTCAACCCAGGTCCAACTTTCATGTCAACTAATGAGATTATCTGATCTTTAGTTAGAGTCATCAACTTTGTCCCATCAATGCCCTGCAAGAGAAGGAGTTCATTGAAACCAGCTTGTTCAAAAAAAATTCTACTGAATGCATAACCCATTAAAGGCGAAGGACAGATAGAGAAAAGAGATTCTAGCCAAATCATCACGAAGAAGCTCAATGGTTTTGCTTACCTGACGCACGAAACTCGAAGCGTAAGATCCAAAATCGTTCACTTGCAAAAACTTCTCAACTTCGATAGGAGTCCACAGATGTGGCTCAACTTCGTCCATTTCAGAAATGCTTGGACAACTGAGTTTGGGGATAACCCGAGCGCTACCACGCAACGCTTCAGTCTTGCTTAAATCCGAATCAAAAATGTCTGACTTCTTCGTTTCGAACTTGGCGTTTGCCACTGCGGGTACTTCCAGTAAATTACTTGTTTGCTTCCCTGCGCTTTTAGTGACGTTAGTCAGAGACGCTTTCCCTCTGGAATCGGATCATGAGCAAACATTAGTCGTTACATTAGAATAATAACTTGAGGGATTAAATGAAAGGCGATTACTTTGTCATTTTCACGGGATGCTTTTTGCGAGGTTTTGCAGTCTTCTTCAACCTTGAGCTAGAATTGCTTGCCACTGATGAGGCGCGTGGAGCTTCTAGTTTATGGCCAACCAGCTCACACCAGCCAACTGGATATATATCGGGAGACGCAGCATCCAACCATTGATCATATTCTTCTTCCCAGCCATCAAAATGAATTTTCAGTAGGCGCCCAACAACGCATGACACCGTTCCAACACAGATTAATCTTGGATCCATCAAGTCGGCAGCTTCCAGTTTCATTCCTTTTTTAAAATCATGGCGTAGAGGATCCTGTAATGATCCAATCTTTTGATCTTCCGTTCTTTATGGATGGATGAATTAATGAAAAGGATAATTTTGTTGGTACCTGCTGAAGGTTAAGTAAAGGAACAGGTTGCGAGCCGGTCGACCGGAAGTAGCTGTCCCAGTCAAAAGATCCTTTATCGTATCCTACTGGTGGTACAAGTGATAAACCATGCTTTCCGGCAAAGCCACACGGAAACACGTATGGCGAAGTGATGTGGTAACAAAACCAGTCAGAACTACTGGAATCATCTTCGTAGCAGTCTATTCTGATCATCACATACCCATATTGCAATACTTTCTTGATTGTCGCTGCACATATCGTCGATAGATTCAAAGGGTCGATTGCCTCTAGTTTCATCCCTGCTAACAGATTTATTGAGTCGAAATTTTGAAACCGAAAAGCATTCTTCGATGTCTCTGGCTGGTATGATGGCGGCGCGAGTATGTCATGGCCCACTGATGCTGCCCATCCTGTAGGGTGTATTAGGGGGCTATCTTCATGACACCAGAATCCTGTATAGAGGATTATTATAAGTAAAAAATTCGGTTTTGTCAAGATTTGGATTTCTAGTGGAACGATTTTTTATTGACTCACCGCCATCTTCCGTAGTATCAAAATAGTTGACGTGAAGACGCTTCCCTACTACCTTGCTCACTCTCGCCAGCCGCAGTTGCGATATTCTATTCTTGTCCACGACTTCCAGGTGTGCTCCCACGCTAAAAACAATACAGTACATAAAACACAAGCCTAGCATGATTAGCTTACTGAAATGATATCAAACATACTCGTATTTGGACTTCAATCCAGTAGCAACTTTAGCTTGAAAATTCTGTGGTAGCGTCCGAGCTCCAGTAAGTCGTTTTACCAAAAAGTCTCGCCAGTCAGAAAACTTTGTTGATATGGCTGCAGAACGAGCAAAATCGAATATTTCAATTTTATTTTTCTGATATTGACAGAGTGTAACATAGGGATCCCTTACAACGCGGCGGGATTAGCGGTTTCCCTTTGGTAGCACACCAGCCGACGTGATGAACGTCTTCTGAACACAAGTTCACCCAGAAATCCCTAGAATTGTCGGAGCCAAAGCCTTCGAACCTCAGCAGTACCTTGTAGCCTGTTGATAAACGGAAACATTTTATTACAATAAAAAGCGACTTACTTATAATCAGTAATTGAAACAACCATCCAAACCTTGTATTTTCATCACGCTAGCTACCCAGAAAGCTGTTTGGTAGCTGGATTGGTCCACATCAAGATTTTCAACTTCAACTTTCATACCAAGAGTGACGTTCTCCCACAAGTAGGAGACAGGCGCCTAGCGAGCGAAAAAACCAGTTAATGACCATGACTCTAACGAAACTATTTAGAAGCTTACGTACATGCTTGAAACAGGAAACAGGTGAAGCATTGAAGGTGGGATCCCCGAGTGTTTTGCCCCAATCATAGCTTTGGTTGTTGTCAAAAATTTTGCTTTTTTTCAACGGTACAGAATCCACGTCACTTGAAGAGTTAGAGTATGACGAAGCCGATTCAACGTCATTGGATGTCCTGGACGAATCTTCGTTATAGTAATCTGCCATTCCTTGGTGTGCCCTGGCCTGAGATGTACTGGAAATTCGCTTGCCAACTCCCTTGGAATGCATCGTCAGAGTTCACTAAACATGTAGTTGTCCTTATAAAACTGCATGTTGAATTCAATAATTGTTCTTCAACAGCCTTGTCATGCCTATAATGGATAGCCGCATACAACGTTAACTGAAGAACGGCACATTTGAAATCATGGGTCAACAACAACAGCAGCTTGGCTTACCCAGCACAATGTCAGTTAAAGTTCCAAGAAGTTATGCCCAATGTCCGAATCCTGAGATGAAGTTTCCTTTGCTTTTGCGAATTAACTTGATTCACACTCTTTCTGAATCGCATAGAATAGATCAATTAAATACAGACTTGCTATCTGGTCCCAAGCAGAATATCGGTATCACAATTCTAAGATATTTATACTTATATATTTCAAAACAGCTCAAGCCACAAAACTCGCAAATGTCTATTGTGGTAACTCCCTGAGCATTTTGTGCCGACTTGAACGAAGATTCCTGACACAAACAAATGGCACAAGAACGAATTTGAACTCGGATTATTATGCACGATTCTCAAAACCCAACTTGAAACTGTGCCGGTTTTCCGTCAGTCAGTTAATGAATGAATGTGTATACGCGAATATTATATAAATGTTATTTTTTGAAAATGAACATTAGCTCTTGGGTGTTTGCATCTTGACAGACAAGCAGGAACCTCAAGACAAGGTCACGCACATCAAGCCAGTCAACTCTCTTTCATATTTTGGATATAGGCGCTTATACAAGCAGTGTCATACTGCTACCATTCTTTAATAGCCCAAAGAACGGTATGTAAATAGAATATATGGTGAATGGTTACGGATAGATAAGTGTATATAGCAGAGTCCTTTAACCATAAACTTGTCTATGCATATAGAAAACTACCTATTCTTTATATCGTACGTCTTTCTTTTGGATCATCACAGTGCGAACTTGATCTTGAACCAGATATACATACATGCAGTCAGCAATGATACGTACCTGACAAGAGAACTCTGTGAGAACTTATTGTGAAAAGTTTCCCGCCTAAACTCTTTGTCGAATGTCAATACCGGAGTAAAACACATGTGCTCTGGGGAAAACAAACTGTTACATTTTGAAACGAGTGTCAAGCAAGCAACGGGATGGAAATGATCCATGTCAACTGAATTTTGTGTGGTGAATCCTAAACTTCCAGCTGGTAGTCTGTAAGAAAACCAAGAAAAACTGACTGAGATCAAGTCCGTAAGTCATTGTTCACATGTTCTCGACTGTAAGCCCGTAGCCGACCTGTGCCTTCATCACGTGACTATTTAACTTCGACATGCTCTGATTTTTCTGTCACACGGATAGGTCCGATGTGTTGCACATTCACGTCCGTACCCTGTTCCTAGGAAACTTCCGAGCTGATCACTGAGCTAGAAGTGAAACCATGAATCGATCTGATGATCAACTTCACTCGCCACTTATCAGTCTACGAAAGACAACTCGACGAAACAATGGTTCGCGTAAGCGAAAACGCTCACGGGATGGGTCTCCTCAAAAAATCATAAACCTCAATGCGCACGGTGCGAGGAAACATCGACACTCGTGGAATCCAAGTTGTCAAGAGATACTCGAGAACACGCTTCAGGAGGATTTTCCCGGATTTACGAAGGATTCTGTACTGCGAGAAATGTGCGAGAAATATTTAAAAGACCTTCGCAGTGGCCTCGAACCCTCCATCCGATGGCTCGATGGAGAGAGCCTCCGTCGGGATTCTGAGCAAAAGATTGACTTCATCACAGAAGAACTGAAAAAGGCCTTTTCGCTAAATGGAATCGAACCACAAGATCCAGTCAAGATAAAGAGTATGTACAAGATTGAGAGGCTAGCATCAGACGTACAGGCCTTGTGGTCGTCTGTCAAGCCTGACGGAGCTGCTTTGAAGCCGAAGCCATTCACAATTGTAATAGTAATTAAAACTAACCATGAATGAATCAGTATCCGAGGGATTTTCAGATTATATCTGCATGTTGTTTTCTTTCAGATTCCAGACTTCGTGAATCCCATCGTACCGCTCAAGTTTGATACTGGCTGGGAACACGGTTTCCCGGTTGTCTTCACAAATGATGCGCCGCCATCTCCACTCTGCCTTTTGTGTGGTTCTGCCGGTATAGATGAGGTACAGTAACTAATTGAATAGGCCGTAATTGGGTTTCCGAGTAGTAATGAAGAAATTCGGAACTTCTCTAACAATTTACTTGACCGTATTGAAACCTTTTCACTATTTATTTTTATTTTTCAATTACAGATGCTGTATTGCTCGACGTGCTGCGAACCGTTTCACTTGTATTGTGTGAACGAAGACCCGAGACTGTGGGACACAACACCATGCATCGAATCCGGAAGAAATGATTCCGTCGTTGATTGTTTGTGGTCATGTAAACGGTGTTGGCTTTGTAACAAATGTGGGCTAAAAGATAACGTCAACCTGTGCGACAACTCTCTACCCGACGAAATTTTTCGTTGTGGGGAATGTCTAGAGACATTTCACTACAAATGCAGTGGCAAAAACTACTTTGCAGCCGCATCGCTCTATTCGAATCAAGAAGTGACATTCTTGCGATGGCTTTGTGATGACTGTGTCAAATGCAAGAGCTGTAACATGCGTTTTGATAGTGCGTCACATGACAAAAAGTTCATACGAAAGCATCCCGAAGAGAATAGTGCAGTATGTAAAAATTGTTTCAAGCAAATCAAGAAAGGTTCATATTGCCCTGTTTGTAATTCAGCTTATGACGACAACGATTACGAAACTAGAGTGAGTTCCAGGCTGTGTTGACGTATTATTGCATACTTGATACCTTTATTCGAAAAATTCTGGTTTTTTACTTGCAGATGCTCGAATGTGGAAAGTGTGAAAGATGGATCCATGCCGCTTGCGAAGACATAACGGAAGAACAGTACCAAATAATCAGCTTTCTTCCTAACTGCGCCGATTTTGCTTGCAGGTAGTTCCCGATTTCAAACTCGATCATATAGTTGATCTAAAAGTATCACCATTCTGTTCTGCTAATTGCAGCTTCTGTGAAACCGGAAGGAAAATTTCTGCTTGGAAATTAGTTGTTGGAGCTTACATTTCGGAAGGATGGGAGAATATTCTCGGGCGATTCGCCGAGGTTGCAGTTTTGCATTTCAAGGAAATTCCTGAAGAATATATTCCGCCTGAACCCTTTATTCCGAATGATGCACCCAAGTTACCTGTAAATGCTCTCTCACCAGAAAAACGACTAAGCTCAATAGAACAACGTGCAGACTTCATTGAAGAACTTCGAGGCAAAAATCGATTTCTGCAAGAAAAGGAGGATGAGAGCCTAGAAGACATTGAAAACAACCAATTGTCGTCTGAAAATGGTCCTGCAATTTTGTCATGGAGTCCAAGCAAGCAGAAAATACTCAAATCTATAGAGAATTCAAGCTTCAGTCAAAATTTGAACCCCGTAAGTGTTTTTCCTGGACGGAACAGACTAGAGGAGCGGCAGATCATAGTGAAAAAGTTTGCGGAGTTCATCGAGAACTTGAAAGGCTACAAGTTAATACACCCGGTTACATCCAGCTGCTTTTCGGTGGTGAATCTGTTTACTGTTAGTAAAGCTTCGATTACCACGTTTTGCAAGGAAGAGATTGAAGAATTACCGCTGCGGGACGCTATTATTCAAGACTTCAAAGATTCCTTGCTCTCCGTATTTTCCTGGTGCAAAGACCAGATGCTTGTGCAAAAACTGCCAGTGGATGCTGATAAGTCTGTGGATATGAAGCCACCAGCGAAACCTGGTCAACTGCATACCTGCTTTTGGGATGCTGTTACTCGAGTTGATATAAGACAGTGTAAGTTCTGTGGCGCACAGGGGGACCTGAATCCTGAAGGTCCTGGAAGGCTTTTATGGGCAGGTTTCAGCGAGTGGGTGCATGTTAACTGTGCATTGTGGTCATGTGAAGTTTGGGAAGACGAACATGGAGGCTTGCATCAGGTACATAATGCCGTTTTTAGAGGGAAATCGAAAAGGTGCAAGCTATGCCATAATCTCGGCGCAACCGTTTCTTGTTGCCGTAGCTCGTGTAAGGATAGTTATCACTTCCTTTGTGCAATTAGAAGTGGATGTTCAATGCGAAAGGATTTGTCTGTGTACTGCAAATCCCATCGAACCCTTGGAGAAAGTCAGGCTGAGTTTCGTGTCTCCAGAAGAGTGTATGTAGCTGATATCAGTTTCAGGAAAAAAGAGAATCTCATCAGCTCCGAAAGTGTTAAGGTAATCATCGGTTCATTACGGATTGATTCTCTGGGTACTCTAAATTCGGCGTCTACTGTATTTTCGAGTGAGGATAAAAAGTCTTACCTTCTATCTGCCGGACTCAACTGCCAGCGTGTCTACTGGTCGCTGGAAAACCCATGTAACTTGGATATTTACAAGCTGCAAACCTGCATCGACAGGAGTTTTGAAAAAAGAATTGCCACAGTTTCTGCAGACGACCATATCGTGATTGATCATGAAGCAACGACAAGAAGTGAAAGCGACAATTGTGAATTGAAGTTGAGAGCTTTTCGGCATTGGACAGATACAGCTCCAGTGTATATTGATGAATGCGGGAGAGATTGGCTTCTTCTTTCCAGTGCCTCTGACGGTGAGGAAAGTTGCAAGTTACATTGCAATTCTATCCAAAGATCTTCATCGCCGATGCATGAAGAATTATTCGAAGGCTACAGCAGATTTCATGATTATGCAAGCTCCTTACTCTCACTTCTTCAGCTAGACAAAGACGCCGGCAACAGTCGATCGTCCGGATTAGCGAATAATTGGAAGTTTTCGTCGTCAGAACAATTCCTTGGTTCCAGCAGTGATAATCGTGATGCCCTAAGTCTACCTGAATCAGTTGAAGACGAAGCGAAAGAAGTTGATGCTAAGACATCTGAAACTAACAAGCACGCCCCAGTTCATTGTAGTTTATGTAGAAGAACTTATACAACTTCGGAAGGCTATAGCTTACATATTTCTTTGGACCATTGCTTTGAATACAGTAGTGGCTCCGACTGCACTACCCTCGTATCTTCCGATGCAGAGGAAATCACTGAGGATTCTGTTACCCTGGACTCAGGCCCAGCCCAGCCCGATCTCTGCCAACCATCGTGCCAGTGGTCCGCATCAAGAGCAAAGTCTTCTAAAATTACAAGCCCCTCACCCCGTTGTGTAAGTGATCCTTGAAACCAAACTTGATCCGTGCCTCGATGTTTCGAAACTACTTCAGAGAAATGTACGTAACTTTAATTGCAGGTTATCCGGGCGTCCCTATTGTTTCGCTTAAACAGTCGCGGGTCCGTTTTGCTCAACGCTCATAAGATGTCAGATGTCGGTTTATTCATGATCAACGAGTTACAGAAGAAACGTGCGAGACAAATTCCTTCACTGAGTTCGAGGCACTTTGGTATGAACGTCATTTATATGGCAAACGGAGCATTTTATTTAAGGCAAAGAAGACTATCTGACTGAGTGTATTTTAGATCACAGTACGTCTGCAACACTGCTAAACTTTGCCCATCCGGCAGTTCAGTTTCTTCTAGAACAATTACCTGGAAATGAATATTGCGTTGGAAAGCATCAATTTGTATACCAGCGATCCCCACAGGATCCGCAATGCGAAGCTGGTAACAGTTCTGGAGTAGCGCGGTTTGAATCATACACTACACGGAAGCCATTCGATATGTTTGGTTGGCTTGCTTCTAAGCATAGGACGCTACAATGCATTGACGAAGGGTATGTAACCGTTATAGCATGAATGAAGCAGATGTTAATGACGGATTTTCAAAATGATTATGCTTGCCTATAGGTACGTTGAAGGCTCTCAGCAAGACTTACCCGTGGCAATGCGGTACAGAAACTTGAAAGAAAAAACTTGCCAATCATTATACGTGTACTACTCAGAAATCCACGGACGTGGTTTATTCACTAGGCGTCCAATTCAAGAGGGGGAGCTGATCATCGAGTACGCTGGGGAGGTATAACACTATAATTTTAGCAATGAAGTAGGCATTTCATATTATGGTCGTTAATTTCTGTTCTTTTATTGAAGTTAATTCGGACTGTATTAGCTGATGTCAGAGAGAAAAGATATGAATCCAAGGGCATAGGCTGTTACTTTTTCACAATCGACGAAAAGTTGGTTGTTGATGCGACAATGAAGGGAAGCGCAGCTCGATTCATAAATCATTCTTGTGAGGTAAGAACTGACTGAGAGCTGAAGACCAGAGTATGATTTCTAAGAACAAATGCTCAACATCGCTTTTGACTTCTTTGCAGCCCAACTGCAAGTCTAAAGTCGTGGATATCCTAGGGAAAAAGAAAATTCTGATTTTCGCCGATCGGAAAATACTGGGTGGGGAAGAGCTCACCTACGATTACAAATTTGCCTTTGAAAGCGAGGATAAGAAACTTCTATGTAGATGTCGAGCACGTAGATGTAGAAAGTATATGAACTAATCTACGGCTTTTACTAGTGGGATTCCAGTCAATCAGTTAGGTTTGTCACTTTAGTTGTAGATCTCAAGTTTAGTTTCATGCCATTTTATGTTCTTTTAACTACCACACACTTCCATACCGATGATGTACTGTGTACAAGCGGGTAGCTCTGTATGTGAAAGGTGGCGAGTCAGCACTTGTGACTAAAACCACCGAGTTTTTATTGTACTGACTATGATCCTGTATTTTATATAAATGGATAACGGTGGCCGGATGATATAAAACATATTTCGGCTTTATAGTTTCTATTCTCACCATTTAGAAATCGCCTATCACTAAAGTAACCCGTCCATGTGATTATGTATTGTAAGATATTAAATAGCTCCACCCATGCCACATCAGTGTTCCTCCTCAGACGCTTGATTTTACTGCAGAACTAGAAATCAACGGTTTACCATAACAATTTGTAGAATTTAATGTTGTTGGCATTTCGCTCGAAATTGGTTACAGAATACCTTCAATTAACCCGCGTAGATCTCAAGTCACATCTCAAGAAAGAACAGAGTAGACATATAATCGTTTAAGTTTTGGCCGCGAGCAAATTGACCAATGTGCTTGAGGAGCAGAATATACTTTGGGTCAGTACGCGAGATGAAGCGAAAGGAGTGTGAGCGTTTACACATGGCGCTGTCCCTGTAACTCGTTTTTGGCTGAAGGAAAGTAGCTTAAATCGTGAGCTTAAACTCGTGAAACTTGATTCATGCATAAGTGATTAAGTTGAAGAAATTCGAGTGATGTGAGAGTCTTCCAGTGTTCTCTGCTCTGCTTATCTACTTTCCAACTGGACAAAAGACTCATCATGGCGACTTCAACTGAAACTGACCAAGTGCCCAAAGCGGTGGAAGGAATTTATAAGGTGAGTGGTTCCACCAGTGTCATTCTGAGACTCAAGTAACTTGAAGTTTCGCAAAAAGGAGACTCACTCAGGAGGACAGCTATCAAAATTCCAGCCTTCCAGAGAAAGTTTTAGACCGTCTGGACATAAGCTCATAAACTTTCACTGCAAACATTACAGCAGTATATACATTTTTTGGTGACAGAAATCAACGAAAAATGTCCTGTTCTAGTGGTTGTCGAATAGAATTCTTTGGCCAACGAAATTTTTATGGTTAAAAACCCTTTACGAATTCACGACTTGTGGAAACAAGCATTATAAAATAAAACGTAGTGGCAGCAAAGGAAAAGTTCACACAGTATTATCATCACAGGTTATTATTTAAAGAATATTTTCCAAGTACTTGTTGCTTGTTCCCATTTTTCTTTGTTTTGATTTGTTGTAGAATTCGAATTCAAAATATCAGAGTCAACGAGTTAATCACGCATTACCCGTGCATTCGCTTCTTTACAAGTAATCGTGTCAGAATGTATACATATAGCAACTTGCATTCTAGCCAAGTGTATACATAGCTTAAGTGCTAAATTTGCAACAACCCAGTTGACTGATGTCTTGCTGCCTAAACAAGGAAATATTGCGAGTGGCCGTCTGTCTGGACCCTTTTGATTCAATCATTTAATGAATGCATGCCTTTGCAGAACATATTGGAAAACTTCAACCCAGCCTCCCGTCAGATGATCAACACCGGAAAGGCATATTTGAAAACATTGCATGGTGAGGCGAAATCGCAAGTTGGTTGCCGTAATTCGTTTATAATTCAGTCTTAACACATTGTTTCTTTGTCGGTTGACATTGACAGGTGCCTCAGCGGCTTCGTCCCTGTACCTGGATTCTTTGGTGCGTGTGTCTCGTCAAGCTCAGCAGGGTTCAGCAGGTGGATCCACTGACATAGGTCAGTTAGTTGGCTTTTCTGCGTCAAGAATTAGACTGGAATCAACTGGATTATTGACTAACGGGTATATTTTTTCGCAGGCGAATGTCTTAGCCAAATCACGGACGTCTTCAAAGAAATCCACACCCTCCAGCTGAACACGGTGAGAGCCCGCTCCAAATTAAATTGCAGTAAATAATATTTAAGCTTAATGGAAGCAAGGGCTCCGTCATATAGAGAGATACATTAGCCAAACTTTCACATGTGAAATTCATAAAGGTTTGCGATTTTGTTTTGCAGCTGAAAGCCTTCTACGTGGACTTTCTTGTTCCATTGGAGACGAACCTTGAGCAGGACACTCGTGTAATTCAGGTAAGACGCTAATGAGTCTGCAGTGAGCAATTTGCAGCTGCCATTTTCTCTTTTCTCTTGTTTCAAGTCTCGTGCCATGCAAATTGGTGGGAGAAGGAAAAGGAAGGCAAGATAGGCGTCCCTTTCGTATCCGCGCAACGTAATTATTGTTTATTATCACACTCGTCCTCGTCCTGCTCGCATTGGAAGGAAGTCGATTCCTCTCTCGCCGAGTCCGATTCCACATCTTCCCATCCACAGATTCGCCTTCTCCTCGTCCACATTCCTTTCAAAGCCATTAAACCTGTGTACCATTTCGTTTCCGCCGGCGGCGCTAATCCGCAATTCGGCAAGCCCCTACCACCACTCGGTCGATTCAAAGCAACAAGTGAAAGTTGCCTTATGCTCACTTCTCCCCATCTCGCATTAAGACCAAACACATTTCAAACATCACACGCCTTCATCCCTAAACAACAACCCTTCAACTGCCTTCTCCACCTCCTTCGGACCTTCATTAATCAAAAATTACTTCAAAGTCCTTGCCATAGTCATGCCCATCATGTCTTCCCAATTTCTCTTTCCCACGATCAATGAAAAATCAAGCGTTTTTACCAAGTAATCTAATTTGTCAATCGATTTCAACTTCAACCCTCGTATCATCAACGATTTTAACTCTACTGTCCAACAAAACTTGCTCTTGTGTCCCAAACGCCATGTTTTGTCCCTCCACATACAGCCTTTTAAATAGCTCGATGATTAAGAAGGAATCCTGCCTCTTGGCGGTTGTCTCCGGAAGAATCTCTCATTTCTGACAAGTATTTTCTCTGAATTCCAGTCGGAGCAAAAGAAGTTTCAAAGTTGCCACAAACGCCGAATGGAAGCGTACACCAAAGCAGCAGCGAACGTCAAGAAGCTCAAGAAGCGACCCAAGAAGTTTAATGCATCAACAGCGACGCTTGATAAAGAAATCAAGGTAAAGTCACTTTGAGGTTGAAGCTGTTTTACGTTTATTCTGCAGAAATCCAAGTAATGTAAGGATCCTGTAATTATGGATGCTGACGTTTTCTTTCATACTTTCGACCCCTTTGATCGCCCATGATTTCGGGTGAATTCGCAAGCCTGGCCGTGGAGGTCAAGGTCACAAATGAACTGTACTGACCCCGCTTTTCTGTGTCCGTGGTTGAGAACCAGAGGTTTTGAACTCAGAGTCAGGAGCCGTGTCTTTCTTTAAAATGCTCAACGCAGCAGTGTATATATCAAACCTGTTTAACTACAATTCTTCACGAGACAACAAGAGCTTGGAACTGGTTGAATTGGTAGCGGATTCTGCCGTAAAATTGAACAAGAGTCAAATGACTAAAGGACACATTCCATGTCCTGGTCCTGCTATAAGAAACGCAATGTTTTTCTGACTCGGATGTTTGTCAAAGTTTATAAGTACATTGTTTATAACTTAGCAACTTCTTGGCCGCGATGAAGAGCCAAAGTGCCAATGGTAAAGGTATGAAGCAATGTTTTACAAATATTTTCATTTGCTTGTCTGCAGGTTCTGCGTGTAATGGAGGAAGAAAAGGAGAAACTTGATGCCTTTTTCGACAAATCTTTACAAGAGGTAACTTCCGCAAATTCATAGCCCTAAATTGACGTTGCAACCCCAGTTTTTGGAACTCTGGAGGCCATATGAAAAACTGGGTTTTTGTGACAAGAGTGCAATGTGGAGTGTGGAGAATGTGGACTAGTGGACTTGTGATAGAGAAGCCAAAAGCATGTAGTCAACAAAGTTAGAAATTATGGCTGTAGGGTGCGGGAAAAGGGCGAATAGTTAAGAATGGAGCGGATGAATTACCAAAGTTGTTTTAGCAGTCTTTCGAAAGCTTATTTGTTGTTGACGTGATGATTCGTAAGGCTTCAGTTGGTTGTTATTGTACACAGTTTGAAGCTGCGAGTGCATGCGAATGAAGTATTGAAGGAAATCAAACGCGAGGAATGCGATTATCATTATACCAGGTGGAGAATTGGCATTTGGTCACCATCCTTGCGGTCGCGAGTAGGTCAAAGATGCAGCTGTACGGCCTCAGCAAGTCAGTTGGCTTTTAGTATGCGAGTAGACTCAGGTAGGGAGGAGGAACAAGTGAATGGGAATTGATGGGGAATGCTCAAAGATACAACAAGCAAGTCTTGCAGGTGGTCCGAGTAGCGAGTTTTGTGCGAATCCACTTGATTGCCCGGTCGTTCACTTAAATGATTTCCATTTAACTTGTTCTGCTGGCGCTTGTTGGAATTATTCATCCGCCGCGCCGAGCCGCCATCGGTCAACCAGCCAAAGTGTCCGCCATAGCGATGTTCGGGTCCAATCTCAGACTTTGCTCCCAGCCTCTTGTTATTGTCAAGAGTCAATCCTTATTATTCCAATCCAATGACATTGTCCGCAAATGCTTCTTTTATCGCTAATTTACCAGTTTTGCGCGAAATTCTCAGCCAGCTTTTCATGGATGTGGAATCATGATGGTTTGAGAATTATGCCCTATGCCCATGGACGGAAAATATTGCCACTCCGTACTTGTAATATACAAAACTTTTCATCAACAGGCCTTACTCCATCAACGCCGAAGATACGGCTTCATTCTCGAAAGAAAAGCGTCCTTGGCGAAGCACCATGCCAATTTTTTTCAAAACGGTAGCTCACATCTCAAGTCCAAGCTAGAAAAGTGGCAATCTGTCGCCAAGACAAGAGACGTCCTTCCCGAAACAGCTTTAACCACATTCAAACCTGACCAGGTAAGCTGACAGACTGCGGTTACAAGAATCCTTACTTCGGAAAGCTGAGGCATTAGTTGGCTCCATGTGCTTTCTCCTGCATCCAGTTAAAGCCTCAAAGCCTCTCCTGAGACCGAAATCAACATCAAAATTATAAAACTTTTCCAACTAATGAATGATTGTGTCAAACAGGAGGTTGAGACTAGCGACGATGACGACTGTGAGTTTTGCAATCAGAAAAAGAAAGAAAACAGCCAAGAGGGGACTATGAGCTCGCAGCTCAAGAAAGCCAAGTCGCTGGAGGCTGAAGAAATGCTAGCGCAATCCAATGTCTCCAATGAAGCCCAACCTTTGCGAAAGATTGAAACGAGTCGCGCAAAGTCCGAGGCTGACCTCGCCATTTCGTCCAGTGCCTCTCCATTTAGCGGCAAAGTTCGCCAAAAGATACCTGGGCAACCCATACCCTCGCAACCTGAAGCTTCGGAAGATACGAGCCCAGATAGCGACTTCACCTTTGCCCGGGCCATTTATAGTTACACCCCATCAGGCGACAGCCAGCTTGGGTTCCGTGATGGAGATATTATCAACTTGATAGGTAATCGACCACTCTCTCTCAAGTTTTATTCCTTGCCAAACGAGAATATTTTCCAACTAACAAACGCTCTTTTTCTACAGGTCAAAAGACCAAGGGTTGGCAGTTTGGAGAAAATCTTCGAACCCAAAAAGTTGGTTGGTTTCCTGTAGCCTACACATCGGAAATTACCTGTGTTCCCCCACATTTGAACAGGGCTAATGGAGACCCAGCTGTGGTGGAGTCTATATCAAATCCAATGCCTAACTTCAGTAGTCGAGCAGTTACTGAAGATCCAGGCGAATTCGCAATCTACAGCCCACCCAGCAACAGTTCTCGCTCTTCAACTCCAGCATTTCACAAAGCCGATCATGTCGTGTCCTACAACTCGATAATGCCAATGAAACCTTCAGATTTGTCTTCAGAAATTTCGCACCACATCGACGCCCCAAGAAAGGCTCAGATTGTTAACAATAAAATTACTAACCGCTCCCATCTTAAATACAGCTCAACAAGTGGAGTTAAACTGGGCGCTTCCGACTCTATCCACAGTAGTGACGATAGTGGCTTTAGCAATGACGCTCAGAGACGATTTGCTGTACTACAACCTGAAGTAGACTACTCAGACAATGATTCAACTTTATTGCGCAGGTAAAGTTTAGATTTGTTATACGATTCCTTAAATCACGTCCTCAATATTTACATCATAGTTCGGCTTTGAAATAATTTGACGACATTCTGTATCGTTACCCCTTGTAGTGATGCAAAACCCTCGAATTTCTACCCCAATGTCGCTAAAGAAACACCAGCGTCTTCTGCGCCAAGTGAGGCATGGTTAATGGAACGTTATCACAAATCCGAGTCCATTAGGATCGGAGGTCTTGGAATTGGAGGAATCGGAGTCAAGCGGAAATCTCACAGCTTCAGTAATGTATCCAGAGGTCCGGCATTTGTATCGGATAGGAACTTTTTGCAAAACTCTCTCGAGCACTCGTTGAGTCATGAAACGCTGACACCTGGTGTGGAGCAGCGTCAATCAGCTTTTCAGCACAGGTCCTCAGGGACGCTCAAAGCAGACAAGTCGGAAGGAAAGATAAAAAAGTTCCTCCATCGGACTAAATCTTTAATCTGGAGAAGAAGTGCAGCTGACCAGCTTGATTCGGTTTCTTACGTCGGTTCGTCAAGTTCGTTGGAGTTGTGGCGGTCACATACGTCTCTGATTGACACCAACTGTGAAGACGCTAGAGCTTCTAAACAGGAAACCCTTCGCGATGAAATCGGAACGAAAAACAACAGAGCTGTTGCACAAACCAAGAGCGACACAGCTCAAAGAAGCGATCAGCAACTTCAACGACCTTCTTCAACGCCTCCTCCATTACCGCCATTTCCGCCGGCGCTAGCTGCAAAGGTTGAGAAACGGAAATCACAGGTGCAGCTAGACACTAAAGCCACCAGTACAACGAGCAGCCTGCAGAACCTCGCCTACTCGACCAACGGAGACTTAGAACACGGAAAAGACACTGAAAGTTGCATTGTCATTAGAGACCATGCCAAGCACAAAGGGTCACAACGGTCATCCCGCAACTATAGAACTGCAGCTGGTAGCTACGAGTTGGAACCTAACATGCGCCAGCGCAATGATGCTCGCTCGACGGGCAAGACTTCCGAACGCCTGAGCAACATAGAACTACGCCCTGCTTATGCCGATACCGAAGAACCGATTGTCCCAGTCCCCAGCCAAATGCACTCCATCAATCCGGACGTGCCATGTGACGCACTTATAAGCGACAGAAGAAGGAACGGAGCCGTTAAACTCGCGCCCAAATCCAGATCACCTGAAAGACAGAGCAGGCCGATCGAGAGCAGAAATTTAGAAGCCACACGTTATCAGGTAAATTCAGTTTGCACGTACGATCATTGTTTCCAAAGAAGACAGAAAGAAGTTCATTTATTCGTAACGGTTTCGTATCTACCAACAGGAAAGACCGGCTAAAGAATATGCTGTGGACGAAGAGGTTCTCGAGTTTGATGACGAGGATACTGTTACTCTCTACGAGGACAACGATTCGGACATCGCCAGCGTTTTTAGTGACCCAGGACCTCAGATGGATATTTCATCACAAACAACAAAGAGTTATCTACCTAGAACGAGCACGAGGCAAATTGTTGATGATAGACGCGAACATAGGAATACAACTTCCTACAATTCTTATTCGTCACAGAAACAGCACTACGATGCCAATCCCACTGATCCACAGTTTGCTGAACTTGGCAGCCAACATCAGAATTATACTCGAACTCCGAAATCTGCTGTGCGTGAAGATCTAACACACGCTAATCGCTTCAACCCAGAGGATTCGGGCACTTCATGCAGGCATCAATGGACTGCTGAGGAATCTAAACACTTTGCTTCCAAGTCGTCGTCAGCGTCCTCTTGCCGTCATCGAAATCATAGCAGTCATGGAACCCTCCCCTTGCAGCCCACGATGAAAGTAGCAAGGACGGATTCGAAAATGCTGGGCGCAGAGGAATCCATGGCGCAATACCACCGAAATTCGGGCCACCAGTCTAACACCACAGCCAAGACCAGGAGCAAAGCTTCCAAGAGTTCAAGAGAACATAATCACATGCAGCATAGACCTTTGCCCAAGCTAAAAACTAATCAGTCACCAAAAGTTTCAAGAGCAGACTTAAATACTCCAAGCACCAACAAGAGCGGCCGAGCCAGTTACAAGTCGAAGCGCAGTGGAAATATTTACGGTCCCTGGAATGACCTGTGGGGAGAAGATCCACCAATTCCGTGTAAATGATCACACAGATAGCCCTCGTTGATTCCCTAGTTGATTTCGTGTATATAAAATACTCTATCGCTCTTTACCATATGTGCATTTTGAAGAATATCAGGCTTCATGTAATTTATATATGCTATTTTAGTGTAGCAAGTACTTATATAGTTCAACAATCTGCATGACACACTCCCTTCTTTTTCAGCAATTTCTTCTGTAGTGAAGACCGAGCAGTTTTAAAAATCCAAGAAAATAGCAACGACCAAAAACATTTTGAGTTCTTCGAGTGCCATATTTGTCAAAATTATAAGTACCGAAGGCGTTTGACGTCTCGTGTGCTTTTGGGAGTGCAATTGCTCGGGTGTAAATTAACAAGAGCGTAGACATCCTGTGTACTCCGAAATGTGAAAGCTGTGAGCTGGAGGTTCGCAAGCGACCAAGGCTAATGAATTTTTGCAATAAATAAAATGAATGTTTTGTGTTCAAGCAAGCTTTTTGGTTATTGTGAATGGAGCAGGTTCCGTATAGTATTCAATGAAATAGCTCAAAGGAATTGTACGTTAGGAGCAGGTTACAGGTTGGAAGTGCCTAATTGCAAATCCAGGGTTTCCTCACTACAAACACTTTTCGTTATACAGGAGCACATAGGAAAGGGGTGGATGAGTCGGCACTCGAAAAGTAGCTGGAATCCTGGCATCGGATCCAGAAAGTCCCCAAGAGACAAATGAAAGGGGGGATGCTGCGGACTGCGGAGCCAAGTGACGAGCCTCCATATTCGCACACCCCTTCCACCTTCTCCCTCACATGAAAAAGCATCGTGTTTCCCTCAGAGAGCTGAAGAGAGTGAGATCCGAGTACATAGTTCAAAAAGGGTGGCTCACTGGATTTTCCCCTCTGCAGCCTGAGCTTGCCTGGAACCTGGAGCAACGAAACGTAAAAGTTGCTTTCTTCCCCCTCGACTCTACTTGCACTCTGTTACGTGGAGCGGGAAATGAGAAAGTCCCAAAGTACGAGAAATGCACCAACATACACATCTTGACTGACTATATTGCACTTATTCGAGGATATTAGCAGTGAATTCACACTCGGCTATATGCAATGCACCTTATCCTACAGCCACCGGCTCTCTCTCAGTAAGCCAGAAAGCAGACCGGGAAAGCAGGGGCGGGAGAAAGCGAGGACGGCGTCCATATGTCGTCACATGGTATGCATGACACTTGCTAGGGAGCGACAGTATAATAAAGAGGGAGGCGAGCCATTTCTCGGACTAACTTCAGTCGGCGGACTTGATTCTGGATGCACTCTGCTCTTTCCAGGAGCAGTAATTCAGTGATATGCGGTTGCATACAAAGGCCGACCTCCTCATGAATCCACTATCAACTTTATATCAAAAGATACTCGCATGTATATATGCATGCATGCATAGCTTCATAGCTGCTGGAAGCCCGGACGGAGAAAACTGACTGCTTTCCTTTGGGCTTCACGTCGGGGATCTCGCCCTCGTCTAGTCATAGCGTCATCCCACGTACACATTTCCTTCACCGGCCACAAGTCTCTCTTGTCTTCACAACTCTTGACAGCCCATCAACTTTTCACTTCTTCCTCAGCCTATTCGGTAAAACATCCTCCATTAACGTCAACCAAGTCGTGTCCAACAAACAGCAAATGTCAAACCATTTATAGCTTTTGTTCAATACGGCGAAACATTGAGCCCAATGTCAGATTCCTCCTCTGCATTCATTGCCTTGATCAACAATTCCGCTAAAAATTGAAATCTGCGGCTCAAGCTGTCACGTCACCTTGATTCTCTTGTTCCATGGAATTGACAATTGTGGGCCGGCCGGAGACCAAGTGCCACCAAGAGATTCCTCCGTTAGAAACTTCAAAATAAACTTTCCAACCATTACAGTCTCCTATTTGCCGGTTTGGATAGGAAAAACTTGGTTCCAACTATAAAGCTATTAATCTATCTCGCCTCGTTCTAAGTGAGTGCCATCATCGGTGTCGTGACCAAAAATGTGCTCCTTCAAAGACATAATTCAGACAAATGCGCCTACCCACCGCAGTGCGCAATCTTGTATTACTCTCAGCGTTGCGAAGTATAGCAATTGAACACACCGCAATTTAGTAAACTGCACTCCCCTTTGGAAAATCCACAATTAATACCGAGCAGCCTTTCACCTAAACACTGCACACATGCAAGTACATTTTAATGTAATAGAAATGAGTAGCAGATATGATGACCAAAGTATTGAAAGAGGGATATAATATTGCAGGTCTGACCTCAGCGAAGTGTCCAAAATGAAGAGACCTTACAAACATTTGGCTGCCTTGGGAACGCTGTGCTGCGTGGGTGCTTTGGGCGTCCTTTGGTTAGCAGTTTTGACTGTTGATTGGGTTTCCATTCAAGAGCCTCAAGTCGATCCCCTCGAACTCGACAAACTTCGACCTTACGAGGAACCCAAGCCCCAGCTTATCAAAGCCAAATTCGGTCTCTTCAAAATGTGTCTACAAATCTCTTCCCCTACCGGCCACCGGGGTGATCCACCGAAATGCCACGATTTGGACTGGTACAACTTCGGGCCTATCAAACTGCGACCATCTTACAGGGGACCGGAAATGCCCTCCGCGCTCATCGCTAATTGTGTTGAAAAACTAAAGTTGGTTTCCTCGATCAAGATCATGTTCATATCCTGTGAGTTTAAAAAATTATTACAGATTTCACTCTCCACTTTGTCTCTTACAGGTTCACGTTACCCTTCATCGGACTTTCCGTTGTCTTTACATCTGCTTCTTTTGTCTGTCTCACCTTCGGTCACTTCTGTCAAAGGAACAAGAAAATCATCGAAGCGAGCATGCTCATATTGGCAGGTACTCTTACAATACTTTATAACAAGCCTCGAAACACTTTTCAAGTGTGATCAAGTTAACGATGAATCCTTTGCTATACTGCAGGTCTTTGCCAAGCTACTGCTCTCCTAACTTTCGTCACTCAGATCGGCTCAGAATTCGAGGCGAATATGCCGTACAGTCACCGCCAACAAAGGCTGACATCCTTCTACCACTACAAATACGGCTCTTCCTTCTACCTCTTCCTGCTTGCCTTCAGTTTGTCCGAATTAGCGGCGCTCTTCGACATGGCGGCTTACTTCCGCAAGTTTCCTCCGCGTCCTAGTCAATACGTGATCACGTTTCGGCGGCAGGAGCCTCCAGACACGGGAGTGACGTCCAGCAGTCAGCCCGCAGCTCCGACGATTCTTCCTCCGCCGACTCAACCCCAGTATATACCCCAAGGGCATGTGCAAAATCACACCTTGCAATATAACCACAATCACCACACTCATCACCATCTAAATCATCAGCAGCGGAACAATTTCCACACGCTTCCAACAAATAACCACTTGCAGCACATGTACCACCAGCAGGGAGGAGGCGCTTCTTGCGCTCTCATGAACGCTGGACCCATGTACAAGTTCCACCAACAACAACAAAACTTCATGCTCCAACCGCCCCACCCCGACGTCTGCACAGACTTCAACAACGAACACATCGACCTCACCATTCAGGCTAGAAACGCGACCTTGGATCGACATTCTCGTGGGGGCATGAGCACAGCCTACGGAATGCCTCCCACCAATGCACCCAGCAACGGCATCGCCCTCCTTCCGCCGCCCCCCGTCATTGCAACCTCAGCCCATTCAACACTTCCAGCGGCTTCTAATGGCCCTCACTCTTGCGATCCATCTCTTCCTCCGCAGGCTTACATTAGTTCAGAGGTCACAATCACAACTATCGACAGAAACAATGTGTACGGCACCATTCGGGCAAAGAACAAGCAACAGCCCTCGTCTTCAGCCATGGAGAGCTTCGGCGCTGCGAGAAAAGACAACAATGTGTAAATTGAGTGAAATCGAAATCAGGCTGTGCAGCAGGAGAATGATGGCGCTGTGAGCCGTCAAAAAACCTACAAACAAACTATCAACAACGTACACAGTGGTACAAATTAATGAAGCTTCATGACCAGACAACAGAAACATTTGCTAATACAAAACAAAGGAACCAAATCCACTCAAGCTTCATGTCGACTGGCTCACTCCGAAAATTTCAGCTTTTAAGAAGAGCTAGCCAGTTTTTAGCTATTCCTTTTCAACTCCCTCGCGTCGTAATAACAGTGTTTAGTTTACACAAATATTTTTATGCCACCCCCTTCAGAAACTATTCGAGAATGTGAGAAAGTTTGGTTTCACAGAAACGTCGCGCAGATTTACAAATTTACAAACCTATATACATATAACATTTAGCTGGAGCCGATAAAACTTGGAACTTGGAGAGTTAATAGTTTTAGAGTGAACGTTGTATGTACTTGAGAAACGATATCAGATCAGTGTGTACCAATGAACTGAATCTCAATTCTGAGCAAGGAGATTTTCCTGTACTATAAATATATATAGTGTTCGAACCAAAATATTGAACGCATGATTGTACCATTACCGTACCTAGTGCCAAACTTCACCAGAACGAAAACAAAGATAACATAGTGTACATTGTATGTAAGCTTGTTTCGCTATGCTATAAGGCCTCGGTGGTCACTACAGGTCACTACTGGTCACTTGCGACCAAGACATTTGCAAAAGGGCACCGGAAGCCGCGTTTAGCGATGAGTGGCCCTGGGCCTGAGAGTACTACATCTTTTGATTATGCCAGCTACATTTTTATGTCGTGCTCCCTGAATGCCCATAATAAGAGTCAACAAAACAGCAAAGGTGGCCGAGCGAGCGGTTGCTCAAAACCTAAAGGTTTTCGCAGTATTTAATATTGTTAATAGGCAAAACTATGTCACAGGCTTCCCGAAAATATATACAAGCAATAAACTGATTCTCGTATACAAACTTGCAGTGGAATCATTTGACCAACAAATATCTAAGTAAGGCCGTTTGAAAGATTTAAATTGTCATGTCACAAAATGAAGACAGAAGAGCTGGAAAGGCGGGTAGAATGGCAATGATAAACAAGTTGAAAGCGGGGAATGCTCGTGTGACGAATTTCATCTCGTGCATCCTTTACTTGAGTAAAATAATGTTATGGCTGAAATTGAAGTGAAAGTTCATTGGAAGCAGAAACGCGACTCTTGTTCAAGTCGGTAAGAAGAAGAATCTTTGTGGATCGCCACGGAGAGTGAGTGAGCAAAATTAGTCGGATACTTGCTATTAGTGCAGACGTTGAGCCAGCTTAGAGCATAACTTGGAGCTAGAAGACTATTTTCTAAATTTAGAAACTTGCTTGCAAAACCGGGTAAAATGCTTCTCGTTCCTCCTTCTCGTCCCTCGAAATTTTTTCAACATTCATCAAAGTTTAATGTTCTTCAGTTTTCTGCTCCAACTTGGACCGTAGAGTCATTTACTTAGTGGCATAATGTTGTAGCGTGTAGCTCTTTTAGAATTAGACGATAGCACTAGCCATTCTGTGTGGTCTCACTTTAGCTCCTGCGACGTGCTCCCCCCAGCCCTCGTTTACACGCAATCAAAACAAACTAAAGAGCTTCACCTTCCCGCAGCTTTTCCTTTTCGAGAACCAAATCGCTCAATCAGCTCCAGCCTCCTAATTCAAGGCTTATCTTCGACAATCTGCAGGCCGGAGAAGGCCAAGTCCTCCTATTCATAATTCTCCACCAAGGAAATCCTGCAATCTTTGAAAGCTAAAACTATGCGTGATTAGTGATCAAAATTGAGTTAACATCAAATATCCAAGTTGATCTCGGCGGACCACGGGCAGCAAACGTAGCCAGGAACTTCGAGCGACATTGCAATAGCGGATCAGAATGGCGTCCATCAAGTACGCAGCGCATGTTGCTGCCGCGGTAAGCGCTTTTTCTTTTTGATTTGGCTTCTTGTCTGGATTCACGTTCGACAAGATTTGGGCGGGAGGTGGGCTTCATAAATGATTCCATTTGCACGTGTACAATGAAAGGCGGATCCACCTGGAGGGAGAGACGACAGCAAAAAGTCCTCAATGTTCAACACGCCGGTGAGCGAATGGTCGATGGTGCCGCCCTCACTCAAGTCCCACACTCGTTCCAAGTCCACCAGCAAATCCAGCCATCATTTGTCCGACCGAGAAAGACAACGCCGAGCGGAACTGGTAGCGCACGCTAGGGAAAAGCGCGAAGCTCTCATCCGCCAAATTCGCTGCGAAAAGAAGCTCATGTTTGTTTCGTCCTGCCTTGCTGTGATATCCTTTCTCGTCTGGATAATCGCTGTCAGCACCGATTTCTGGTGAGCATTTTTCCCCAAACAGCTTCATGATACGCTTTACAATGTCAACTTAACAAACACATTCGACAAATTAACCGAAATGCGTTCTGTTCTACTCGTCGCGCAGGTATCTAGTTACCGTGGACCCAACATCAAAGCCTATTCAGAACGCTGCAAATTCTAATGTCAAAGTGTTCGTCTCCAGTCATACCGGCTTATGGAGAACTTGCCGCACTGTCAGATCTAACGGAACGGATGAAAGTAAGCCAACTTTAATACTGAACTCCCTTATGAAGTGCACAGCAAGTCCGAGGTCAATTGGCAAATGGTGGCCCGAGTCGACGATTTACAGCATGAAATCGGCCGACTGAGGCCATATTTATGATCCAAAATTTGTGTATTTGTAGCCTGGTGTAAGTCCCACACGCTCTTTGCCGACGGCGATCAAGTTACGAGCGATCCAGCCTTGGATAAGCACGTGATTGGTAAGAAAAGCGGAAAGATTTTATCTTTATACTTAATTCCATACTGTGCCCAATGTAGAACACTTATTTCGATCCATTTCCCTTCCCTTCCATGCAACATTCTTATGGAACGGGCAATCAAACCGTCAATGCTTATCGATCATTCTTCGCCACAATCGCTAGTAGCAATCTCAGTCAGTCACCAGCCGCCGTGCTCAAGTTATTTCAAGTTCTGAATTTAGTGCCATTCGTGATTATAGCTTCGGTTATCCACGCACTTTATAGAAAAGCTGCAATATTTTTAGTTTTCACTGCAAATGTAGGTGAAATCTCATGCGCACATTCACCAGGTCAAGTGGCCTGCTTGAAACCTTTGAGAAATGTATGCAAGAAAACGTCAATCTAAGAAAAAATCAATCAAGTTCCAAATACTTCTTGCTACGGCAGCTTTTACCATGCACCAATAATTTTTTGCCCTGAATATGACTGCAGCCAAGTGCGGAATCGGAAATACCAGTATTGTGAAAGTAGAATAATATCATTTAGCCCTAGAATCGAGGTAGACCTGCGGGTCAGTTGATCAGTTCGGATAGGACACTCACTATTGTTTCATGCCACTAAGGGATCGCTTGGCTATTGGCAGCTATACACAGGAATATAAATGTATTATCTAGATAAGGGTAACCTGTTTCAGCTTCTTCTGACATCAACAGGTTGGAGATTAATCCTAAATGAATCTTTTCCCCAGATTACACCAGAACTGTGACAATATTCGCAGTCACAAGTCTCTTCACGATGATACTGTCCTGCTTTGCAGCCTTTTACACATTCAAGAACTCGAGGTACATGTACAAACGACTAGCTTCTGGACTCTACTTCATAACCAGTGAGTCACATTTTGATTAAAAATAGCCATGTACAGTAATCCGGTTTCTCAAGGGCAATTGTAATTCAGCTGAAGTTTACTGAGACAAAAATTATCAAACTTTGAACTGAACCAAAATGCCTCCTTAACTCTGGCTGAGACGTTGGCTTAATTTTTGTATTATTTCTATTAGCATTTAATAAATAATATTTTTGTTCCAGCTCTAGCGATTCTCGTTGTGTTGGAAGCGACAATCACTTGGGTCAATTACGAAGAGCGAAATGTGCCGTTCAACCATCCCAAGGGATCCACTGTTCGACACGGTAACGTCAGAGTCAGAACCTCCATTAACCTCATGTAGTTCAAGTTGAAGTTGAATAACAAGTATTTTCATTCACGGATCGAATTTTAGCGTTAAGAAATATATTAAAACAAAATGAAGTTAATAGGTCAAGATTTCAAGATGGTTAGCTGATACTAATGGCAGCTTTTCCCCTCATTAACATTTAAGGCCCTGTGATGTTGTTCCAGAGATTGTCATTACAAAGAAAGACGGCCTGATTGGTGGGGTGTGTTGCAGGTTTCTCGTTCTACATGGGCTGGGCCGTCTTCTTTGTCTACCTGTTCAACGGTTGCGAATTTTTGGTTCTATCGAGAAAGCGGAAAGGAGAAAAAGAATTTGGTTCCTTGGAGGATGGGGTCCATATCATCAGTCGCTGATCAACTTTGGCCATCAGACTGACGGACTTTTGTCTATGAATTCCATCGCCTAACGTCTGGAGCTTCAGAAACGCAAAGAAGCCTTCAATTTTAACTTTATTCGTAGTCTGTGAATTATAATAATTCTTTTACTCCCAAGAGCTACAAACTACATAGTGTCATTTTGATCCCAGGAATAGAACGAGCTTTAGTCCTTGACACGCTTAAACATATTCACGTTGAGCAGCGGCCATTACTTGATTGAGACCTTCAACTTTTCCTCTTAAATTTTGAATGCGCATTGCGCAACTTGGAAGTTGAATATTTTGTAATTGTGTGCCTCCCACTCTTTCCTCATTACTCGCTCCTGACTTATAGTACTCGTGACATAGTTTATTGACGAAAACTTGGACGTGGTTCCTTGTGTCCGTCTGCATGTATGAGGACGTGAACTAATGTTAAATATTATATCATGTTTGGATGGCGTCTTATAGGCAAAAGACAAAGAGCGAGAACAAGTTACGCTCCGTAACTATCGGGAACGGCAAAAGAAAAACACTTTTCTGAGGTAGCCATTACTTATGTATACAAACACAAGAACGTAAGAGATTCCTGTGTATCACGTATATTTTATAGCAAGATTATGAATAATCTATCACATTTTTGATGCAAAGAATCGCTTGTTCAAGTTACGGATGTAAATACAGTTTAATTACCTTTTTATAACCACAAATGTACTACTGATTACAAGAGCATGACGTAATGCGGACCTACTGCGAGCACGGAAACAAGACGATTCTTGTTATTTGCAAAATATTCTGATGACCTCTTCTCAATATATACTACTACTCGAATGTAAACGCTACAAAGGAAATTTACAAACTATCATCTATGATACGATACACATGCAACACGTTACACATCCTTCCCATTACAATTCTAAAATTACGCAATCACTCTATTTTCTAGTGTCAAAATCGGAGGAAGCCTCAAATGTAACTGAAATTGCTACGATGAATACGTCAAAGTGTAAGAACTATTTCTACGGTTTTTAACGTTGTGACTCAACAGGACAGAAGACGCCTGAATCCTTCGTCAAAGTCGATGGGTAGCGCTAAACTTGATAATCGACACGAACAATGTCTCGTCAAACTGGAGATTCCACAAGTCAAACCTGGAAGATAACATCACACAAGCCTTACAACAGATACATTCAATGACACAAATCTGATAAGGACTCCCTTGCCTTACTTACATTGTCCGACATTATGGAAGGTTATAGGCGATGAATTGAAAGGAAAAATTATACGCTGCATGACTGCTCAAGTGACGACGACGCTCCCACCTGTGAAAAGTCAATGCCAAACATGTAGCTTAGGATTATAATTTTCAATTTCAATCAAAACATGTTCACAAGCTTAACGTAAAAACTAACCTGAGAATGAAACTACTTCTTCAGACTTGTTCCAACTGGAGCTCTTTCTCCGAAATGGTCAAAGGGTACAGGTCGCGACTGGGCTCAACTTGAATCATCTCGGCGAGTTCCTCTTCCAAACTGTGCATGAATTCCGTAGGAAGACCCGCTTGCGGCAAGGCGTGAGCATCCACCGAGACGGAAGCATGAAGAGTGCCGTTGTAGGTCAGGACGCCCACAATGACCGAGTTCCGGAACTTGATGGGCGGGAAGAAGTTAAAGTGGGTGACTTCGGAGCCGAACATAGAGAAGGCTTTCGTGGGACCAGGTAAGTTCGAGAGACCGATGGAGCAGCGACAAGTCAAGTTGATGGCTATTTTCATCAAGGGAATCGGCATTGAACCTCCCATGTAGATCGCCATCCGGTTGACTGCGATTCGGCGCTTCGTTGAACTCTTCTTCACAATGTTGTTCAAGGCGTGGAGTTGCTGTATTCCGCCCGAGGCCACTGATGAGCGGAAGCGGGCAATGGTAAGTACAAAGTTGTTTTGAGGCTTGAGACTCTTGTAGGGGTAGAGAGCATAGGGACATCCCGTGATGATTTGCCGTGGGAGTCGTCCTTCCAGCTTCTTAAGGGACCGGTAGAAGGCATTCGACGTTGCAGACATGAGCATCGAAGTGAAGAGCAGCGCCTTTTCTTCTTGTGGCTTCGCATCGTTATATTTGCGTTGGAGGCTCTTGAGACTGGTCAAGGGAACGCGGCAAGTAGCCAGACGACAGCGTTTCACCCGCACTTTTCCTTCGCTCACTGCAGTCGGACTCGAGGCATCTTTCAACTGTCGGCAACACTCCCGCCCCCGCTTCTCGTACAACATGTCCACAAGCTGAGCTAAACACATGGGCGGCATCACCACGGCTGTCACGATCCTGAAGGTGATGACTCGGAACCACTTTTTCACCTTCTGAAACCCCGACAACTCTTTCACTTTTCCCTTGGGCTTCCTCATGGGGTCGACGGGTAGCGTGGCGATTTCGTCAGCGAGGCACTTGGTGAACATCTGCATCCAGGAAATGCCGTCGCCGTAGAGGTGGTGAACTGTGAAGACAATGACATATCCGCTGCTTTCCTCCAGTCCCTCGTCAGATCCTCCTCCGTCGGCCAAAGGACAAATTACCCGAAACTCCCATTGCGGCCGCTCGCTGTCCATAGCTTTCTCCAGGTGACCCTCGCACAACTCCCGCACTCGATCATCTTCCTTCCCTCTTGCCAGAGTTTCCAGCACAAAGTGATTTCTCAGGTCGAAACTTTGGTCTTCATCCCAACAGTGGAACATGTACTTCCGTTTCAAGCTGCAGCGTAACTTGTGATATGGGCCCTTGGTCTTCCTTGCTGTTTTCGGCAAACTCGTTTCGCCGCTTTTCAGGCCTCCTTCCCCACCGGTTCCCAGGTCCAGAACCCGCCGCTGGAAAGTTTCCATCATGTGCTCAAGGTCAGGGAAGCCCTTGCAGCGGAACACGAAGCAAATGTTGGCACTGGAGTGAGTCCAGTCATAACCCCAAACGGCGCCGTTCCGGTCCTGAACCAGTTGACACCTCCGCCCGTATTTGATCAACAGAATCAGCTTCACTACACCTCGCAGGATCATGGACAAGAGGAAGGTGATGACAACGGCTGTCAAGACGAAGCCTGCCTGGATGTAGTAAAGGACAGTTCGCCAAAATATTCGCTCCTCCATGTTGACAGCGCCATGAGTTGAGGTGGGGCGGGAAAGGCTCCTTTTGTCTTCTTTCAACTTGTCGTCCACTGTAACTACAGCTGACTTGACATGGCTCTCGTTCCGATTATTATCCAGTTCACAGGCACTCGAACCCATCTTGACTTTGATTTTGCAGAGTCTCAAGGATCGCGGATATTTCCTCTGCACTGGTGTCAAATTTAAAATAAAAATATTACTAGTTCTGCAAATCCATAGCGGATCTGGTCAGATGTTGGAAGGAATTCGTGGAGAAAAAGCGTCACAGCCCACTGCTTAGGTAGTCAAACGTCAAGTGGCGGATGTTGGCTCTCGTTTGTTCACGTCAATGGAAATGGGCCGAGATAAAGTCTCCTGCTTCGGTCACTTGAAGCTCACTCCAGTGGATGGTCAGAGTCACAGGATTATGTATAATACACATCAATCAAATTTCCTTGGGCTCTCATCATGGATAAGAATGGTGAAAGACGGTGAGGGCTCATCTTCATTGTGTACTACTCCTGGACAATACGGAAATTACTTTTGATATAAATACGCTGATACGGAGGGCGCACCCTTGAAGACGAGTCGTCATGTAGTGGGGAGTAGTGAGTGAATGTCCATCCAGTCCCACAGGTACTTGATCCACACCTTCTCAGTATATCGACCTTGTAAGTTAAATCGTCGTTAATTTCCAAAAATACACATTTTCTCTAAATCCAAGGTAAATTTGGCCCTCGAAATAAAATTCAAGTACACAGCGTTGACCAACAGGAGACTGTCTATATAATGTTTCCCTTCTACTTTTCTTGATCAAAAAATGTGAGCTTCAATCAGTATACATACATGTACATAACTGCTCCAAAAATTGTAATCGACATTAAAGACACGTTTCCGGGATTCATGTGAATTCATTATGCCTACACTCTCCTCCCATTTCATCATCCATTATGTAAGAAGCCAGAACTCGGATTAATAATTTTTGTCCGATCACCTTCCTCCACGTGCCAACCTGAAGGTCCAATGTATTTTTAGCAACTTGTATCATTATTCCAATTCTCTCCTTCCAACTGACCCATACTGTTCCTTTTTCCGCTAAGCTCCATTAAACACTCAGGCCGTTCACGCGTCCTACGGCTAAAGTCCGCCCCTTAGGATACGTGACCCTCAAAAATCAGTTAAAAAGCTGAACCTCAACTTTTCCTTACCTTTTTAAAGCCATGTACTACAAAAATACACTTTGCTGAGCTTTAAAAGTGAATTTTATCTCATCAAGTCATTACGCTGTACACGTATGTACCTGTACCTGTACTTTCCACCTTTTCTTTGTCTCTCTTTCTGTATTTCCTTTTTCGTTGCAATTCTCAAACAAGTCTTCTGCTGGATAGGAAGAAAAGCAAGTAAACCTGGATTTCAGGGCGGATTCGACAGTTTAATGCGATTCGGCACTCGCTGTAGCCTTCGGGTAAATTACATGCAATATTGATAAATACAAGCGTAAATGTATGTAACTATAAACTTTTAATTTGTTAACAGTGCGTATATATATGTGTACAAATGTTATTCAAGCTATAAATATACACGAAATCCTTGTTCATGATTGTTGAGCTGGCTTTATTGTGTTTGTTGTTGTATATATATATAAATACGACGAATTATCCAGAAGCACTTGCTGTTACTGGAATGGAAGTACAGTATATAAAACCAGTAAACACATTTGCCTTATAGCGACCTTCAAAGTGAAGGTTGCGTTACACTTTCCAAGTACAAGAAAGGATAACAACAATGGATAACACCCATCTACAAATAGCCTACTGGAAACTTGGATAGGTAGGCCTCTAGCAAGCCACTAATGGATCATACAAAGTGAGTCAGTCATCGGAAAGAAAGATCAAAATACAAACTATTCAAGCATTTCCTGGCTACGTCCCAGGTGGATAATGCTGAGCAAATCTTGTTCCAGGTATTGCAAGAATGAAGCTGCAAAGTTGCTCTGTTTCCCTGTAATTTTAGTATCCGCAGAAACGGATATATGGAGATGGTCATTGTAAGTGACGATTCCAATAATTGCTCCTGTTCTATACTTCAGTGGAGGGATGAGGACCACTTGGGAAACTTCATGTCCCCCGCATAAGCTCATTTGGCCCTTCGGTCCGGGCAAGTTGGACACGGCTATGCTGCAACGAGCTGCTTGTCGCACGCTCAGCTTCATCAAAGGTCCGACGAGGGAGCCACAAATGGCAGTAACTATTCTGGTTGCCCCAAGCACTTTTGCACTAGCAGCCATTTTTACACTCTTGTTCACTTCCGTCAGTTGGAACAAGCCATTTCGGGTGATTCTGGTCGGCAGAGGACAAAGAGCCATCGTAAACTTGTTCACAGGCTCCAAGCTCTTGTACGGCAGGTCAGCATAGGGAATGCCCGAGAGCACTTGGAACGGAACTTTCCCTTGGACGCTCTTCACAGTTCTTCGGAAAGCTGCTGTGACGGCGCTGAGGACGGTGGCAGTAAAGCACACAGACTCCTTGCTCACCAAACTGCACTTCTTCTGGGCTTCTTTCAGTTTCGGAAGAGAAATACATTTGCCTTGCCATTTGCAGCTTTTCGGAGAGGCATTGAATTCGCCGTGGAAATCATGCTTTTCGCAGAGCATGTCCACCATTTGAGATGCTAACACATGAGGCACCAAAACCACAGCAGCAGCCGAGTCCCAAAGACTGTTAAAGAGCCCTGCGATCCAGTTAACCTTCTGACTGTAAGCATTGTCGCCTCCAGCCGCTGTCTGCCTGCTTGGACTGAGTAAAGGGTTGATGGACAAAGGGACGCTTTCGTCAGCAAGGCATTGAGTCAACATCTGCATCCAGGACACGCCGTCTCCGTAACTGTGGTGGACACAAAAAAGAATGGCATAGTCAGAACAGCTGGACTCTTGTCCTCCCACCGGAGCAATCACACGAAACTCCCACTGCGGCTTCCGCTCATCCAGTCGGGTCTCGAGGTAACTTTCTGACACTGTTTGGATTCTCTGCTCCACGTACGAACACTCGTCCATTACTTTCTCCATGTAGAAATGATTTCGAACATTAAAGTTGTCATCTCGTTGCCAGCAGTAGAAGCCGAGCTTTTGTCGGACGATCCACTGGAGCTTCTTGTAGGGCGAGCGTTTCTGGAAAGAGGGCGGTCCGTACCTGCCACCAGCGCCGGGCACTTGCACCAACGTCCGACAGTTTATCACTTTTCGCTCAAAGTCCTCCACGAGACGATCCAGGTCAGGAGTGCCTTTGCAGCGGAGAACAAAGACAATATTGGAACTTGAAAATGGCGTCTCGTAAGCCCAAATGGTATCGAGAGGATCCTTCATGATCCAAATCTTCCCGCTGTACACCACCCGAAGGAGCCCATGAGCGACAAGTCGGTAACACTGACTTATTCCCCACGCCAAAATCATAAGGCCAAACAGAATCAGGCCGTACATGTAATACAGGAGCTTCTTTGTGGGGTTCCGCTGCCCCTCTTCTTCGTCATGCTGGATTTTTCCAAGAGTCCTTGAACAGCTTTCCACGCTTTCCCTCAAGTCTTCCTCCAGCACGACCACTTGTGCCACTTTTGATTTTGTCTCTTGCGAAGAACGTTCCAGAGAAACGTTGTGCCAATCTTTGGGCACGTCCGATCCAGGAATCTGAATTGATGAAGCTTCAGAAGACGACGACAAGTCCTGAGCGGGATTCATTTTGCCCTGAATACCAAATGATGATGCTACACTAGTTTCGCAATCTCCACACGAAGCTTCGCTCCTTCTTACTGGAGGATTTACGTCCTTCTCTGTCCCTTCAACTTCATGTACACAGGAAACACATTGTGGAACCAGTTGAATTTTGTTGATGCATTTTACCCCGTTGGCTCTTTGATTGTTGTAACCGGTCAAAATAGAAGCGATTAAGGACGGTGGCATTCTGCTATAGCAGCCTCTTTTTCACAATCCACTCCCCTCTTCACCGGAACCTGTTCGCACTCCAATCGTCTTCTTGTCCATATTCTGGAAACCCACACGAAATTCACGCAAACTGCGAACAGTTGATTTCGGTTTCACTTTCCTCTGCAGAAGAGCATGGGCGACCAGGTGAGTGGAAATAACAGCGTGAACTGACAAGGCGAGTCCTGCTGAAAAAGAATACTGACCCAGTCCTCGCAGGAAGTTGCACTCATTAAGTGCGTTCAGCCTCAAGACGTTTCTACAAGGTGTGTACTATGGATGTGTGTAACTTTTGTTGTAAGCCTTGCATAACCCTTGATAACCTCGTACAACTTTGCGAAACGTCACGGAGATTCTATGCTCGGCCTCAGCAAGTTTCCACTAAACCTTATTACTGCGATCACTCATTGCTCCAACTTTTGTAACTCTTATGCATGTACACTCTCGTACTATCTCCAAGTAGTCGCTAAATGTATAATTTCCAGCTAAAGCGGAACCATTGACCACCACACCAGTCTTGTTACCTAACAAATGCATTCCAAATTATGCAGCCATTAAGGAACGTCTAACAGCTTCTGCATTCAAAAGGATCCCCTGAGCCCAGGCTACGACTAACAATAACAATCAAATCCTTTGGGGAGATGTTATTTGAAAGAAGGCATATTAAAAATGCAGAACCCGATTACATGCGTGTCGATCCCGAATAGCTGCAGACAGTATAATAAATACAATTTCGGGCATTTTTTACATTTGCCTGCTTCATGCTTATCTTATAGGCTTAGCAGCGAGAGCCCAAAAAAAGTCTGGAGTTGCAAAAATTTATCGGGTCTTCCAGGCCACCGTTTAACAAGAGAAACCGCCGGTAAGAGAAAAACAGATGACCACACACAACTTCACAAGACCCCCCCCCTTCAAAACTCCTGCCCAAGTCCAAACTCATTCCCAACTTTTGAAGCAACTTTCATGTATTTTGCGGTGGCTGAAGATGGAAAGAGGTGTGCTTGCTGCAGGGATGCAAAGGCCAAGTCCGAAAGGACATTTCTATTAAGGATTCCGGATTCGGACTTGAACTGTAGCTCACTGACATTTGTTTACAAGTTCAGAGAGACATTAAGCGGGGGTCGCACGAAACATTTCCGGGTCTTATTCTCTCAAGTGAGGCGCTCTTTGTGTCTCATTGTTGGAATGGCGTCATCTGAGTCGATGCCTTACTCCTCAGCCGGAAAATGTTATGGTCCGCTAAACCTGCATCAACAAACACAAACAAAAGTCGTCGCACTTTTGATTACGTCTGTCGACAAAAAGATCACCAGCGCATCCCTCAGTCGATTCTCTTTCAAGCATCCTTCCCGCAGTCTTCATCACCCACACTCGAAACAGCTAGGAACAACAGTACCCTCACTTCAGTTTAACGAAAACCGCTTTCGCAAAACAAATCAATTTCCCCAGTTAGTTCACCTCCTGACTCCTTCGAATCAACTTTAACCCTGTCAGTTCTTGTGTCCGTGTGTAGAGCTCCATGCTGAGCATCATATCGAATTCTTGCAAATATTTCCGGTATGTCAGCATCCCTTTCTTTTTCCTTCCGCCCAAGGGAGTAAAAGTGGAAATAGTTGATACATGCCCCACCATCAAAGGCCGGGGTTATGATTGCCACCAAAACAACGGAGCACCATTTGCCAATTTCAAACTTGAGCCGGAAAACCAAGAAGAAATGTATTGGAAGTAAGTCAAATTTATGTTGATAGTCCATCGGAGCACAGCGCTATTTATGGTCCCTTGATCAATAATTCATTAGTTTCCTTCCCTATAAACTTGCCGACATTTTTAAATATTTCTTTCTTCTCCCTCCATCTTTGTACAACAACCTGAATATTGACTTGATTTAGGGTTCACTCCAGTTTTGTAAAAATGTTCATTTCCCAGTCCTCAGATTTCATGAAACCATTCAAGAACTAATGGTCCATTAGCACACTTGTGCTATTAAAAGTTGCTCCTTTTTTACCAACCCATATCATACCAACCTAACCTGGTACTACCAGGCAGCTTGCTAAATTCAGAAGCTTGTTTTAGCTTTTTTGGTAGAGCTGTCGGCTGTAGAGCCGAGTGTGTACTTGTGGTGCTTTATAGGACGTGGAGTTAGGGTTGCGAGACTCTGGCGATGATGTAATTTCCCATTCGGACTGTAGTAATAACAAGAATTGTGTTTTTTTTCGCCGAAAAATGCACCATGTTTCATCCAAAAGGTAAAAGCAATATGTACATTCCTAGAGAGTAGAGTAGTGCTTATAGCATTTGCCATTAGCTACTCTTTGATTAATACCAATTCATCACGAACCACCTACTTTCATATCCAATAACAGCAAGAGAACAACAAATAACATTTTCTCCGACCCTTCAATAATGCCTTTCAACATCAATTTTCCTTTCTCTGTAAACATGAGGAGTAGATCATGATGAGAGGTCGGTCGAGTGGTCGAGTGCCTTTGTGAATATCAAACTGGACTATTCCACTGGAATTTCATTTCTGTCGGAATTGAATTTTTACATTTTAGCACATGATGGGCAGTGCAGAAAGGCCACCACAACGGAGTGCAAACATGGAGGTAAATCTGCCCAAAGGATTTGCGAGCTTGGTCAACCAGGTACGCCTTTATCTACTTCAATTCCAGCACCAGCATTTATAGATCACATCCAGTAGCGCATTTTGTAACTTTGGTATATTTGATATAGCGACTCTTGCAGATGTGGACTGGGCTCCGAAATTAAAAGAGTGTGGAACCCGTGTGTGTAGGGATTCACCGCTTGCGTCTCCGGGCAGAAGCCCAAGAATCCCCTTCGTGTCCCATTCCCACCAAGGCGTCTCCCAGGTAAGACAAAGATTCCGCCGAGTCCTAATTCGTAATTAGAACAAACAGCTCCTTCTCTTGTCCAAGTCTTCCCAGCCGACCCATTCACAGTTCCCTCCGTATCAAGAAGACACGCTCCTGAACATGGCCTTTTGTCTCCATGCAGTTAGGCCTGGCTAGGCGGACTTTTTCCGGTTAATAGTGTGAGACAGCTCGGGGCTACGAAATACATGCAAAGCTTGAATCCGCCATGTGTGTCTTCTCCTCCCGGGCTTTTTCTTGAACATTTCCTCCATTCTTTGAACGTCATCAGCGGGAAGGGAAGGCTGACTTTCCCCGGAGACGAGTCTGCTCTGCGTCATGTTTTGCCCTTTTGTCACAAATGTCTTGCTTCATGGTAGCGCCACCACTACGAACCTCCCTCACAAACTTTCCATCCAACTCGCCCATAGAGCTTTTCGCAAATTTCTTCAGCGTCCTTCCCATCCCGGCGTGTTTTGCAAATGGCCCACTCGCGTGTACAGGGACAGATCGCTTTATAAGCCACCCGCACCAGCTTGCCACCCAAAATCCAAGTCCACAGATGTAACACGACGGCATACCACAAATTTGCTACAACTTTCACAGTCCTTTCGCTAAAGGTCTTGTATGGTTTTCGACCTCGAACATAACATGTCCCATAAGTAATTTGCTTCTTGTATACTGATCGCTATGAGCCTGATGTAGAATTCCGTTATATTGATGTCCTATCGACGTAACCCTTCTTACAAGCGTGCGAAGGAGATATGCACTTTCACCCAGATTGATGCCGCGAATAATACACAAGTCCTTTTCCTACTCTTCTGTCAGCCATTGCCAAGAGTGCCTCTGGTCGAGAAGCAATCATTGTTTCCTGTCTGAAAATATACTGGCAAAAGTAGAATATAGGTTCTTGATTCGAATTCGAGCTCTCGTGGAGCCATGGAATTCTTGAACTAATCAGCTGATAGCTTTGGGATAGACCATTGTAGGTTTGTGTGCCAAAAATAGTGCGGAAGGAAAAGGAAAGTAGGATTCGTATATATTCACAGGAACAAAATGCTCTACTACACAGAGCTTTTGGTGTTAGACAGCCCTTTCACTCGTGGGAGTGAAAGTTGCCGATAAGAAATGAACCGAGGAAGCAATTCCACGGGAAATGTCGGACACGGCAAAAGCATGAACCTTCCCAAGCCCAGCTCTATCCCCAGCAACTCCACAATTCTTCTTCTTTCCCAAATCACCAAAAGAGTTCTCTTTCCAGACAAACAAGCTTAACACCGAAAAAGGATTCGGATGCCCCCAGTTTCAGTTTGTCCCTCGTCCAGAGCGGCCACCGTCAACCAAGTCTTCCGAGCATTCCGCCTTATTCTCCTCTCCATGCTTTTTCATTTCCATCCCAAGCCTTCTTCCTCTTTTCCCTCCTTTTCTTTCTTGGACTCTAAAACTTGATTCTTATTTTTCTCATCAGTTATCTCATTCTACAGTCTACTAGTCCAACCAACCATCATAACGGCCTACTATTCTACTTTGGCCTTAATTTGTTAATCAATTCCCAGTGACGTGCTTTCATCTCTCCGAATGTCCGCCACGGAGCTTCCGAAGTGTGCTATCAAACAATAATCTTAAGGCTCCTTTACCTCAACTTCGAACTTGTCCACCTCCTCCAGCCACCCAATCCCCACATCTTTCTTGCTCACCAACACTTGCAGCAGATATCAACTCAAAGTCCATGCTTCAAACTATTTGTATAAACACTGTGAATACCTGCCATAAAATTCAATGCATCTTGTGCATTAATTTCGTGCCGTGATGAATTTTCACCAGTAGCATAAACCGGGATTTTTGGAAACTTTCTCAACGCTTTCACTCTTCGTCCACGTCTCTTCCCACTTTGACTCTCTGAGAGGTGAAGAAATGTTTGGATAATATATGCTTTCTGTAGCAAGCGTAAAGTTGAAGTAGTATACAACTTGAATGGAAATATTTGGGAAGGGAAGGCTGCAAGACTGAGCCTCAAGAGTACAACCTTTCCGAGTCAGTTGCTATTAACATCTTCTAATTAATTAATTGGTTAATTGACCCTTTCATCTCGCCGCAATCACCCTTACATAAACTTGCCATCAATCAGAATTTCAAAGCTGTGTGCACATAATTTACAGGGTTCCATAGAATCACACAGCAACACAAGCAAAAACGAGTCCGCCACTTCCAACTCTTACCGCTCACGTGTAGAGATACTACAAACCACAAATTCATCGTCCTTTTTCGCTTAAAGACAGAGATTTTAGGATTTCACTTTTCCGCAAAGAATTTCTGCTGAAAAACTGACGGCCCTTTATCCTGCTCAAAATCTTAAGAAACTGTAATTCCAGAGCAGGAGGAACGAGATTTGGCCAAGTCGAACCCGCATCCCGAACTTTTATTCATGGCTATGAGGATTGTGTTTTTATGCCAGCTTCCAATGTAGTAAAGTTGACGAATGCATAAAGCTTAGCTCACAACAAGAACAAAAGTTGGTACATATATAATTCAATTAATCAGCTACAGCTACAGATGTAGAGACTGAGAGAGACTGACTTTGTAGTGTGGTTAGACGGTGGGAATTATCGTTTCCCGGCTTGAATCCCTTCAGACAGACAGCAGGTTTTTAATTACTACTTTCTTTGCCAGTGGGTCAGGAAGAGCTGTGCGTGGGAACTGGGAGTCGCAACAAATAAACTCCAAGAACAAGTTGAAGAAACAGTCCATTTCCCATCCAAGTTTATCCTCAATTTTACCTTCAACCGCTCCACACCAAGCCTCAACTTTCAATAGGTCTTTTCAGTCAGAATTTCCAAGTTTCCAGCTATCGACTCAATAGTGAATATACCTTTTCTAGAAACAGTTTTCATTGTCATTTACCACGAGTTATGTATATACATCGATGTACAATTCAAAAACTTTTGGAGATTTTTCCGGATAGTCAGTATTCATAGTTAAAAGTTAGGTTCGGCAGTGATCCTTCAAATTTTTAATGGTTCAAATCTCATTGTTAGGACCACAGAAGCGCAATAACAGTGTCTTAATTGCTCCAGAGTGAAAGTGAAACTTGGAATCCAATGCATTTGTATCATCATCATCCTCACCACTGCCAACTAATCTGCTTTCGTGCGAAACTTATAGCCAAACCAAGCAGTCTGAAAAAGTGTGCAAAAGTACTCCGGTTTATCCACTGCTCAACGCTTATGTCGCTAAAATGAGCAGTGAAGACTTGATCATCTTTACATCGGTACACTTGACCCATAATTAAATAATCACTATCTTTATCACAACATTGTAGCTCCACTTTTCGGAAATTTCAAGCACAAGCCTTGACCCGGTGTTCCTCCGCCGCCCTTTTAGGCTAAAAACAACTTGCTTTAATTAAGTTACTTTTATGGCAAATGAGAGAAGTACATGGATTTTTTCCTTTCTTCCAGCTCCCAGAGCCTTTCGCCCTAACAACAACTTCTGAAGACTTTCAACAAGGCAACGGATGCTGGCGAGATAGCTCGAGCTACATCCAGCCAGATGACGACTACGGCTTCATAAAAACTTGGAAATGCGCTAACACAAACACTAATTTCAACGCGAATACGCCGGCTAAAGCATTTTCTACGATTGTCGCACAGCGTTCCTGCGAAAAAAGTAATTTTTTAGCTCTTGAAGACTGAAACGTTGATTAGAGTGAGTAAAAAATAACGAGCCATGACGACACATAGGTACAGAAGTCATCCAAACCATTTCATCGGAATCCACCCACCAAAGTGACAGCTCCCAGCCTTCCCTTACCACAAGGACAATTTCGACATATTTCTCGGATGAAGCTCACGGCAATAGCCACACTGTTGCAATTTCTCCAGGAGCTTCGGAAGGCCGATTCCGATCCAGTTTATGGTACTTGAACTCTGCACATGAGAGAGACAATTATTTAATTTTTTCAAATCAGTTTCAAAGACTACTTCGAAGAAGCTGAAAGGTCCCTCTCACATTATGATGCCCATTCTTTGTCTTTCAGCTACACCGGAAACCAAGGCACAGATCCGACAAACCAGGAGCAATTTGGCTCCCGAACCACTACAGATTTAAACAACAATGAAAATTATACTTCTTCCAAGACAGATGCAGTAGTTTTCGAACGTTTGAGATTTGTCGATAGCCTCGAAGAAAGGGAAAACTCGGGCGAACAAGAGAGAAAAGAAGCTTCTTCCTGCGTCCCTCCAACGAGTCCCAACAAAACGACAGTCTCGCTTTCCCCGACCAGCCTCGACAACAGAAGCTCTATTCGGAGATCCACAAACAAATTAAAAAGACGTAACGCTTACAAAGAAAATAGGCAGGTAATATAAATCAGTCAATGTCAGAGCGACCAGGCGGGGAAACTTCCCGCCTAAATATTTTATAGGCATCAAATCAAGGGTACGCAGCGCAACATTTGCTCACGACAGGAAACTACTTTGTTTCATAGGGCCGCTCTCGCAGCTTGTCATCCGTCGATGGGATTCAACAGGAATGGCAAAGGAGTGGAATCGCTAATTCAGAATCCGCTCAGGAAACTATGGCATCAGCCGGGCAAGACTGGACAAAATCAGTTGCACTCAATCGTGACCTTCGGCGCAAAAAATTAATCCGCTCCCAGGTGATGTCACTTATTTTAAAAATCTTTACAGCCCATAGCTTTTTACACTTGCGGCAGTAGTTTTTCCAAGTACTCTGGCCGCATGAAAACACCAAAAAAGTATTTCGTATATTCAGTCTATCCAAAAGGCGGATTTCGCAACACCAACAAAAAACATTTCTTTTCCCTGTGTTTGCAAGACTGTCCGTGGTTTGAAAGTTGATTTATATTTTCTCTTCAGGGAGCCAGTTGTGAATACTTTTACGTGTGCTTTGATCAAGACGGTGGTAGCGGAATTGGCGAAATCGCCCAAGTTCATCAAGGATTGAGCATCGGGTATGTCCAGTTGCACGTGCATCTAATTCAATTTCTGCCTCCTCTAAGAGTAATCACGTTTTGTTGAAGATACACGTTGGAGCCTTTCTTCTATTCATTCACATGCTGACAACAAAACTTGCGCCTGTTTGCTAAACTTTAGCTTTTCTTTCAGCCAAGTGATTTTACCGTACTGCGCCAAACGGGGCCTTGACGTTACTTCCATAGACGCTTTCGTGGATTCTGCCAAGAGTCTCTTCCCCACATCCTTAGCGGCAGATAGTTCGACTGTAGCCAATCTTCATTTGGTAATTAAAGGTATGAAACGTGATCCCTGTTGCAAATTGGTCCGATCCGAACCCTCTTATATAACCCCGTCCACAAATTCGGATTTCAGACAAAAACCAGAGCTCGCGAAACGTTAAACGCTTTCAGCAGTTGAAGGAAAGCCTTTCTTACGTAAGTTTCTCCGAAAATAATCTCATAACCACGAATCCCAGTTGAATCACTATGGTGCTCTGCTACTGTTTATCAGGATGCTGGTGGAACGATTAAAAGCTCTACAGAAGCAGAGGATTCTTCGGTCGACAATGGAACAAGAGCTGCCACCAAGGGCTTTCAACGTGACCCTCCGACCAGCGCCATCTTTAGACCTCATGAAGGTGATAAGTGATAACTTGTGGTGAACACAATGAATAAGTCTTTTTAATTTTCTATCAAGCATATAATTCTTCAGGTTTCTCTGGATTGCTGTCACACGAAGGATCCGTAAAGATAAAAAATGCCAAACATCTAAACCGCTGGGGTGGCCTTTTCTCGCATTCCAAGGTACGTATTTCAGTTGTACTTTTCGACTGCAAAATCACCGCGTTTCTCTGTTTCCCTAACGATATGCAATTGGACATTATTATTATTATTCTGCAAAAGCCCGCAAAAGCCAAGACATTATGCCCAAATTCTGGCGTGCTTTACACGGTTAGCTTGGCGGTTAATTGTGCCGTGAAAAACAGCTCACTTGTTAAAGTGTCTAGCAGAGTCTCTGCGAAAAACTTGCCCACCTCGCTACAATATTATTTTTTTGAACAAAATGGCTCCATCTAAACGGCCCCCGGTGGTTGGTAAAGCCAACAAGCAACTGATGAAGAAGCCAAAACTGAAAAAGCAAAAAACTTCGTATCAAAAATTAAAACCGTTCAAGCGGCAACTTTCTTCAGAAGGTCTTGCGTCCCTTGTCACTATGAGAACTTGTAACCTTCTCACTGGATTCAGGAAACCTTTGCACCTCAAACGGGTAACGCCATGAGTCAGTCCCGATTCGCATAATTTTGTTTTATATTCCACACATCGATCCTTCAAGTACCTGAAACTGATCACGCAACAACAAAACGACCTATTCCAGATTTAAGTACATGTACTGATTTAATAACACGGGCTTTCTTTCGCAGGATAATTCCAAGATGGATCTCCTCGTGGAGCAGTTGAACCAGTACAACAAAGACGGAATCCCTGAACTGAAACCTTGCCTTAGCAAAGATTGTTATTTTGAAGGTAACTCAAACGTTGTGTAACTCAAACTCGAACTTGTGAACAAAGCAGCCAAGATTTTAATGCTAAATTGGGATTCCTTATTTTGAAGAAATTGCGTGGGCAGAGAAAGAGTTGGAATCAGCTTTAGGACATCAATTCTTGAGCACCCTGAGTGAAAGCAAAAGGCAGCAACAAGCCGCCATTTGGGAACTCGTTCAGACCGAACTGATCTACATTAAAACTATCAAAGTTATCACCGATGTAAGTACGATTGAACAATGTATTCTTGATGTGCAGAGACAACTGCTGAACAACAAATCAATTCTTTTGCCTTGCAGCTCTTTTTGTCGTGCCTCTATAACCTGCAGCTTGTAAACATTTTGACTGAAATTGATCGCGATAAATTATTTAGCAACGTTGCCGACATTTACGTTGCCAATCGTTCATTTTGGATGGATTGCATACTTCCTATGGTACAAAAGGCGAAGGACTCCAAAACTCCCCTCCTCCCAAGTGATCTTCTCTACGGCTTCCTTAACGTAAGTTCATTACTAAATTTTACCTCCAGTTTTGTAGTACGTGCATGCATCCAATCAAGTAGTGAACAAGAAGATCCTCATCAACGCTTCCTCGATTGCTAATGCATCGATTATAGGTTGATTTTTAAGTTATGTCTTACAGTTTGGAACGATTTTCCATCCTTATACCAAATATTGCCTTGACCAAATCAAGTGCCAGCAGTATTGTCGCGAAAAATACCATGAAAACGAGTGCTTCAAAGCTTACCTTGCGGTATGAGCAACCATCAATCAGCATCAGCCTTAATGATTCTCCAACCGATTTGAAAAGCTAAAATTTAATTGAAATTGCAGTGGTGCGAAACGAGGAAGGAGTGCAATAGACTAAGGTTGATCGATATACTTGTGCGCCCAATGCAGCGAATGACTAAATACTCGCTTCTCTTGAAAGCCATATTACGGAATACAGAAGATACTGAACAAGTTCGACACTTGGAAGATATGGTATGCTGCATATAAAATCAAAATATATGAGGTGAGAGGAAATTGTGAAATAAAGTAATTAATTGCTTTTTTATAAACATTAGGTTCGTGCAGTAGAATACTTTGTAAGAAGTGTTAATGGAACTTTGAGGAGCCGCCAGGATCTAGAAAAACTCCACCTCATTGCGGAAAGCATCGACAGCTATGATGTTGTGGTAACTAAAATCTTGTGGCACTTAGGAAGAACATAGAACCATCAAGTATTTAAAAGCAACTGTTTCCAAAGGAAACCAAAGATGACGATCTCGAGAATCTTGTCAAAGCTTATTCAAAGCTTGACCTTTTGAACCCCATGCCTTTTTGTGGAACCTTGCAGCGCTGGCTTTTACTGGAAGGCGATCTTAAACTAAAGGATGGAACTACTTCAAAGGTAAAAACTGTTTTAGTGTTTCCTTCTATATACGTACAACATATATCACAAGTTACAAGTGTACACAACTTTTACATCTCTAACTTGAACAACATAAACCAGCATCAGCAAGCAATACATACTGGTATAAGAACAATATGTCAGAACTATGGACATCACTGCGAGAAATGGGTTCAGCAATGTCAAACTAAACTAACTTACATTTTACATGTCTTCAAATCAAGACTATCTCTATTTTTTAGAACACTTCCTTTCATGAGCCATCTTCTTATCCCTTCGCTGAAAGCTCTTTCCACAATTTTTACAACTGAAAGAATCAGTTCGCAAATGTGCTACGTTGATGTGTCTCCTCAGACCATGACTGTATGAGTACGAGTTACCGCAAATATTGCAGCAATATTTCCCGTCTTGTACAAACATCATTCCGTTGTCCGAACTAACTCCCTGCGTTTTAGTTTTTTTCATATTAATATTCTTCTTGGTAACCTTATGCTTTTGAGATATTTTATCGAGATCCACATTGTGTTCTGGTTCACTACCTTCAACAACTGATTCATTGTAGATTTCTTCTCTTTGAACGTTGTCACTGGGGCAGGCCACCAAACTGTTCCACAAATAACAACCGCCAATCAAAATTTGTTGCACTGGCTAAAGAGTTTTGAATTTGAGCGAGCAGCAGCAGTTCTTACCTGTCTTCCAGATGCTTGTCATCTCCATCTTCTTCTTGCATAACTTCCACCTGGTTAACGTGTTCCTCGTCATCGACACCTGCAAGAACAACAAAATTCAGAATACGGTTCCATAGTCTGTACAGAAGACGGAATAATATGTAATTAGGAAACTCGTGAATTACCCATTTCTATAACAGTTGACTCGAGTTTTCGTGAGTCCCTTCGGTATGACTTGGTCCCTCTCGACCTGCACCATTTCATTGATTATATTAGCAACAAAAGAATGATTGATTGACAAACCTAGCCAACGTAAAGATTCAGTACAACATACCCTGAAGTAGAAGCTCTCCTTTTATGACCACCTCTGCCGGAACTGGTTGACCCTTGTCCAGAACGCTTGTTGCTCTTCATAATATTCTGTGACGCCGCTAGTGCCGGAAAAGATAGGGCCCACTGAAAAAGGGCTGAAACTAGAGAAAGAACAAAAGTTTAGATAGCTTGCAAACAATTCTGCATTTTGTGAATTACGTAAAAATAAGGTTACAACCTACCTTTATGCTCAGTTCTGGCGAGACGATCAGTCAGGGCCTTGTTATTCCTCTCCAACACAGCTATCTTTCTCTCCAAATCTTTTACGGTATTCATGTTGTTGGTAGCAGGTATCCAGTTCATTATGTCTTGCATCCGATTTCTACTTCCAATCAGTTTGCAAGCTAGTCACAGATTTAAGGTATGTTAGCAATCGGTTTGCCTAAAATCAGATAGAAGTAAAACTGTCCAAACGGAATCGTCAACACAAAGAAATAATTCTGTTGTGATTTTGGGAATTTATATTTATAATTTCACGAATTGCAAATTCGAAACAACAACACTAACTTTTCAAAGACTTTGACATGAGACTCTTGATATTCCCGCCGGTTGACTACTCGCAATGAAGCCGTCCAGTATGTAAACACTTCAAATGCACATGCACACATATATTCAGGCTTGATAGGCTCTCAGGATATAAGCAAAATGCATAAAGGTCGCATGCGGATGTAGACAGTACATACATATATGAAGCGAACTCCCTTTGTGTTAATCGAAGAAGATTGCGGGCGCACGGATAGATGGCGCTAGCGCATTGAATGGAACTGGAAACTCGAGAAATCTAAACGTTCGAGGTTGGAGGTTGGAAAAAATTAGAGCAAAAATTTTACATGAATCTATAGTCGTACCTTGAACTTTGACATGATCCCACAGCTTTGAAGTAGGCAAGACTATCATACAACATCGAAGACAAATTTTCTAAAGTGAGTGATATTTTTTGCTGTTTCAGGTGGAATTTCGATGCTTTCTTTTTACAGACATGCTTTTAATCTGTAAACCTCAAGGGAAGAAAGGAGACAAAATGAAAGTGTCAAAGCAACCAATGTTCATCGACAGAATTGTGTGCTCTGAATTGGGGAAGGACACAACATCGTTTGGGATCGTCTACTTGAATGAATTCAAAACAGCCGTTGCTGCATTCTCTTTGCACAGCAATAATGAACCAGCAGTAGTAAGACAATGGGTTGAAGCAATAAAGAAAGCACAAGCAATTTATCGACAAGCGAGGGAGAAAGTTCAAGTAAGCTAATCCAAGGCTACCATTTGAGTGAAAGCACGACGCCAACGTAAAAGAATAACTTGAGCGGATTGTGTAATTTTCAGATTGGCGGCAAAGATGGCGAAGAAGATACCAGCATCAGCGGTTTCAACTTAACATACTTGACGTCTCGAAGTCCTCGAGGAGGAGGGGATTCTAGCCGCGGAAGCCAAATTTCAAGCCTTATTCATTCTCACAGGTCCGTGAAAATCTTTTACCAATTAATTCTCACCTGTAACATCAAACGTCAAAACCGAACCCTCTGGTATATATAATTCAGTTTCAATTGAGTTTGAACTTCTCCGCAGTGGCTCGATTGAGATTAGTGAACCGTGCATACTGCCTACACGTGCCATCAGCTTTGAACAAGAGCTTCGTGGATCTAGCTTGAGTTCAGATGACGGCGTGCCAACTTCCGAAGGCAATCCGGCCCCTAGAAGTGTCTTCGACGAAGCGTCTAATGCTGTTTCTGTCCGCTCAAGTTCTCCTCGAATAGAAAGGTAAGGATGCAGTTTGTATCATTAGTCATTACTTCCAAGTAAGAATGGTCTAATTTACACTTACACAAATTTTGCAGACGCTATATGTCAAAATCTCCAACTCCTAACATGCTCACGGTCCATATACCAACCCGCGGCTTATCGGGACATTCCTTGCCAGATCTTTCGGCGATGCCCGACTCTTCAGCAGCTTTGCACCATTGTCAAAATCAACAGGTTTCGCTGACAGTCCCGAAGTCGCCCTTGAGTCCCAGTCAGCGAGGAATCTCCTACCCTCCACCATCAACCAGAAGCCTCTGTCGATCGCAGGCCATTCTTTGTACACCTCCTTTATTGAAAGGCAGGAATGTGTACAGCACAGAAACCGTTTCATCGTGGCCTTCCTACGAAGTTCAACAGCCAGAAAACGAACGAAAGCCTTCTACCGAGGACATTTCAGCGAGGAAAAGCGTTGAAACTGAATTAACTAGTTCGACATCACGGAATCCTTACCCACCACAACCACCTTTGAATTCTCCGAGAGCCACCCGCGCCGGCCTTCTTGTCGGCGCTTTGAGAAGCGCGAGCAGCGATTCTGCTACGATTGATTCTACTTCAACTTCTGGAAACATTTTCAATATTCGCCATGACAATGTGTCAACTAAGAGTACGGAAAGATCGCAAGAAGTGGCAGCAAAGTTGTGCTGTAAGCCTGAAGTTATTGACAAACCGATAAGTGTGTTGGAGCCGGATAAAACGTTCCCTTCCCGTCTTCCGCGTGCCCCGATGCCCCAAGTAAGTTGGCTTCAAAATTGACATTCTGCATCCTGTATCCTTAAGCACAGAATTTCAGACATTGTCTTACAGGGCGATACAAAATGTCAACTGGGATCCATTCCGGATACTGCCTTGAGCCGTGACGTGAAATCCGCTCGACAACAGTTCTTCAGGTAGGGTCGACAAAAGGACTTCAAGGAAGGATGTATTATTCACTGATCTGATGTTCATTCTTCACAGCTATGATTCTTACGACAAGCTAAGCACTGAGCAGAAACAGAGAAAACAACTTGCAATTCCTCTCCATACGGACGTAAGTAAAGCTACCATATCATCTGAGGATTCTGCCATCCCCACTTCTAGTCCCGGAAACGACGGAACTTCCTCCAATGAATCTGCTCAATGTGCTGTGTGCATAGCAGTTTGTGAACCTGATCAATTCAAACCGCTCTACCCTAGTTAGCTTCCGTTTCCACTATTAGGGAAACTATAGTGTCAATATGATGCGGCCTGTTGTATTGTCATTGTGTTTTTAGTATATTGAGTATAGTAGATGAAGCAATAAATTGGAACGAACAAAATCTGATTGGATGATACTGATTAATGTTTAGTATTGACGCATTTCCAAACATAGACGATTACAAGCTAACAGAAATTTCCAAAAGGTTAGAACTGATCGGCTGAACGAGAAGACAGTGTTCTTAAAGTTCCATAAATTTTGGAAGGCGGAGCTCCTAAGATTAAGTTGCTGAGTGCCCGTTTGGCTAACTGAATATTCTGATAAGATCCTAAAATATGGGCTTTACTATCTGCAAGAACAATTCTAGTCCTAGTGGCATTTTCAATAGAGAATTTCGTTCTCCCCCCTTTGCCAGCTATCCTTCCAATAGCACGGGACAAGTGATCTCCCTTCAACATTTTCACATCTGTGACCTGGAAAGTGTCTATGAACAAGTCTTCTAAACGGATCAGAGCCAAGGCATCCTCTACATCAAACCCATACACAAATGCACGTACAAAATCTTCCGCCTTTTGCAAAAAAGCTGGCTCAACCTCTTTGTCGCCACTCCGAATTTCCACATTTCGTGTAGTCAAATTGAAACGAATTTGCAGATCCAGATGCTCCACAATCGGTGTATAAATCTTCATCCAGTTTTCCTTCAATGGAGTATACCGATTAGCAGGTACAGCGACGCGCCGAACCTCAACCTTTTGACTCTTGCGACTGCTGGGACCATCGACTTCCATGCTTTCAGCGTTGTGACTATCCCGGTTGCGGGTTCTTTTTCTGCTTTTCTTCTCTACAGAAGCGTTGACGGGGTTCGTTTCGGCGGCTGTGCCATCCTCCACAATCAAAGCTGGCATATCGTCTTCCATTGCACTGAAGAATAGAATCAATGATAGAGACAACCTCAAATTCAGTATAATGCAAGATTTTAGTGTAAGAGTTACCTTGTTCGAGTTGAATACTCAAAGGGTCCGAGGTAAAGCTGATAGTAATGTCGAGGGTCTGCGACCGTGACAATAACACTACAATTTCAGTAACAAAGTGTCAGTTAATAGGGCCAAATTAAATGCTTGCGACTGTCGAGTTGAGTTAATTGCTGTGAAATATTACGTTTTTCGATCTCGATGATCCGAAATCAACCGATTCAATTCTGGTTCCACAACTCAGCAGCAGCGGACAAGAAATTACGCTCAGAGTAAACGCACATGTTTTCCAATTCAGGGAAGTCCACCTTGAAGACACGTACAAATGTTCCCCCCTTGGAGCAGCGCAGCTTTTAGTCTTGTGCTGTCGACACGGGTTTCAATACATCAAACATGCTCATTCGTTTTGGAGGCGGGAACGGCTCACCTGTGAGCTTTGGAATTATAAACACCGGTTCTGGTTTTGGTTTGGGATTATTGTTGTGCCGAGATACGTAAGTTAAATTGTATAAATACAACAATATTACTCAGTGACAACTGAGATCAGAAATCAGAAGTGGCAAGCGAGTTAACACACTCGCTGTTCAGTTCACGTTGACACGAATCCTAAAAGGCAAGAACCTATCGAAATATCTTGTCGAGCGGCAGCGGCACGACCAATCGTAATCATAATTCTAACCTAGCTGTAATAGAAGGGTGCGCGGTTGGAGAAATAACTTTGTCAAGACAGTTCCCAACATGGCAAGCTTTGTAAGTGAACTGAACTTTATATATAATGTATAATTGTTGGCAACGTCATTCGAATAGTTATGCGTTGATATTGATGCGCTATATCCCAATGTATGATAAATGGAATGATCTGATTTCAGCTCTCTCGGCTTCTTGTACCTCGCGGTCCGAAGCACGGACTGTACAGGGCTCACTCGATCTTATCCGAAGCAATGATGGATGACGCCAAGAATCCTTCCGGAAAATATGAGAAATGTAAATCTTGCTAGCTTCAATTTTAGCGTGCATACTTGTTCTGGTTCTGATATGTGATAGATCATTCTAATAGCTTATATTTCCTTTCCCCAGCTTTGAATCAAGTTGAACTACTGGGAAGAGTAGGAGCTGATCCGCAAAAGCGAGGTTCCGCCGAAAACCCTGTTGTTATCTTCTCGCTTGCAACTAGCATCATGTATGACTCCGGTTCAGGTATGTAGTTGATTCAGTCCTATTCTATGTACCAAGTGGAAAGAATGAACACATGAAAAATACTTTTTCGAAATTGTAAATGCAGATGATGACGCAAGTAAAAAAAATCAGAAGACTGACTGGCATCGCATATGCGTGTTCAAACCGTACCTTCGAGAAGTTGTGTACCAGAATATGAGCAAAGGAGACCGAGTTCTGGTGCAAGGCCGCCTTTCTTATTTCGATACGAAAGATGACAATGGAGAGAAGACTGGAACTTTATCAAGCATCATAGCAAACGAAATCATTTTCGTGTCGTCATCTCGTTCAAAGAACAACAAGTTCAACGAGAATTGAATGGAGAAGTCAACAAGGTTCGACCACATTACCCCTGATGAAGCAGTTATATCAGACTCGTATGTTTTCCGTATTCGGTAATAGCCAATTTTTGTCAGAGTTGGTTTGCGGGGAAAAGTTGTCGTTCCCGATCAATTGACTTTTACTTAAGTTAAATCGCCAAGTACGTGCGAAACAAAATTTATTCTTTAGTTTACAAGTATCATCAAGGCATCCAAGTTAATATACACATATTTTGTGTAGAGATCACAACATTTGATTGTTAAAGATTCGAAACATTGTCTATGTCGTCATACAAATATTGAAACAGATGTCATTATACGAAAAGAATATCTTATTTTTGTAGCAATGGTATTACTTAGCAATATTATACTCTAATTTACCCCCTTGAGCCTTTCTTATTGTGGTATTTTGATGATTGTAAAAACGTTTCAAAAAACACATTAAAAATTTAGTATTTCATCAGCTGTTGATAGCGGATCGTGTGTAAAACACATTTCCATAGATTCTACGGGTAGAACACACTTCGTTGTGAAGAAGAGGAAGGACATTCGAGCTCTTCAAAAAGGCCGATTTAAGGTACACAGGAGTCGGGTGATAGATCTATCGCTTTTGTTACCTTTTGCAGTTAGAGTGTAACCTATGACTTTCATCATGGTCACGTCATTATAAAACAGCATTAGAACGGGAAACCTTTGTAGCTCCAAGTTATTGGCCTTGAACCCACTGTATTTTCTAATAAGGCTCAATTTTTGCTGTTATCCCTTTTTCAGTGGGAATATCTCGAAGTCCTACTGAATCTTTTGGTTCTTTGCTGCGTTCCGCATCCATTGTCAAATCAGTTGGAAGATCGTCAAATTCTTCTTCCTCTGCTACTTCGATTTCAGCTTTTGTTGTTAGCGAGATGGGCGACGTCTGATGTCGGAGTAGAGATATGTTCTTGATATTCTTCAGTTCCCCTGGATTTCTCAAAAATCTACAAAAACGCGAAGACAAAACTTTAAGCTACCTGAATGCGTGTGGAAGACGGCTAATGTAAAAAATATGATGTACTTACTGGTAACAATGCCTTTCTCCTTGAACTTTTCTCAAGATGTTCACTCGGTAGTAGTATCTCAGAGCCCGAGACATTTTGTCATAATTCATTGACAGGTGATTCTTTTGTATTCCCCAAAGCTTGGCCAATCCAGGCGGGTCAACAATTTTGAAAATTCCAGTTTCCAGATTCTTCCAGGCTATGTAGTTGCTGTACCGTTGAGTGCGGTCATTTAACAGTTGCTGCAAAAAATCCCAAAGTAGCCGTCCATCTGCAAACAGTTTGTAGGAATGTTAGACTCTACATATAACTTCATATGCTACGGAAACAGCGAAGACTGATTACGTACTATTGTTATATTCTCCACTGTCTTGCTTGGAATTTGATTGAGGTGCAATGTTGGCAGATGGAGGAGGTCTTCCTTGATGTGGCTGAGGCTTCAGAGTAACCGCTTGCGCTGAGGTGGCGAATAAGGAGCTTCCGGTTGCGAATTGTGAGCCCGTGTTAGGCATTGGTGAGGGTGAACAAGAAGGTTGATTTGTCGGAGAACGATCGGGACTTTCTCCTACGCTCTCATACTCAGAGTCATCAGAAGGATTCCCGTTGGAGCCTGCGAACGAAGACGCAGACGACGAGGGTGAGGAATGGTGGTTTAGGCTGTTTCCACTGGACGTCGAGTGCTCAGATGGACTTCCTGCTTGAATTTCGATCGACGGTAAAGGACTTAAAGTCACAGAAGGCGGGCCATTTTGCGAAGGTGGAGGGTAGGATAATTCTGCAAATGTGCGTAAAACTTTTAGTTCCTGGCGTATCCTTGGAATTTTACGGATTCATGAAACTCACCTTTGGAAGCGTACGCGCTATGATGTGACCGGAAATATGAAGGCGTCTGAGGAGTTAAAGGGGACTCGCAGGTCATTGCGTTGGTCAGCAGTTGAAGCGCATTGTGAATTATGTCGCCAGAGCTTGGAGCTCGCTGCTCCAAGTCTGCTTTCGTCAATAAGCATAACGCTTTCCCTGAAATAAACGAAAACAGCTATATACAATTGGCTATAAAAATTAATTGCAGCTCTTTTAAGCAAGTAAGTACGAGTGTGTGGAAAGATCCCAATCATGTGATTTACCGTTCATCTGAAATTTGTCGGCATTGAAGGATGGCAGGTCAAACTCTCGTTCGCACCAATGTAAAAACGTTACTACGTCCTCGCGGGTCCATAATCTTGGATCGGCAGCTGCAAAGGCAAAACAAGTATCACAATCAGCGAATTTTACATCCCCCCCCGCCTTTTCAACCAAGTTCAAAAATCGGCACCTACCTAAAGAAATGGGGATGGTGTGTTTTATGTCGAAAGCGAAGGGCAACTGGAAGGCAAGTGGCGAAGGTATTGAAGAAGTGCAGGCAGTTGTCCGCGATAGGGCAGCTGCTGCAGCGGCAGCCGATGGGGATGAGGGGACTCCGGAATGCTGAGGTGCCATGGCGTTGTACCTCCACAACAGCTCTGGACTGAAAGGAAGCGTCAGCGGAAGGCGGTGGTCCATCCCGACCAAATTCAGTGGCGGAACTTTCATCATGGATCCGACTCCAACGTCTGAGGTGGGATCAGAGGTATTTCGTCCCTTCTCTCCCAGATGGGGTGGCCTTGAAGATGCCGCGCTGAATGAAGAGCGACCTTTGACCTATACAAACGAAAGAACGAATCGTCAGTTTTCTGACTTTGTCAGCTAACTATCATCTATTACTACATCCCATGTCAAATGTTCGGCTTTCAAAGTCAGTGCAGCAGGAATTCATATTCATTAAGCCACACCCTGATTTCCAAGATCAGTACGGCTTTGGGTACTGGGGGAAATACTGACCGCCGAGTTCCCAACGTCAACTGTGGATACCTAATTAAATTACATCCTTCAGTCCAACTTTCCGTTTGCCGATACATAATAAGAAGGAAGTTAGACGATTGAGTCGGTTCGGTGCTAAAAGTTCATATTATATGAATACATCAAGCAATGCTTTGAAGAAGAACGTCACAAGTTCTGCCGCCCAATCCGAATATTATTTAATATATTACACATTGCTTCAATGGCCGACAAGCCCCCAAAAATGTTTTAACACGGCAAAACTGTTGAACCTAGGCCAAGCAAGTATCTTGTGGTCAGAGTGCACAAGGAAGAGACAGGTAGGGCAGGCTCGTATATCGCCAAGTTCAGTGACGATTGTGATAGCCGCAGTCGCGAATACGGGAACGCAAACTGGTCCCGCAGCTTTTGCAACCATCTCGACATTCATCAGCATCCTAATCCGCCTTTTCCCTGCCAACCCTCAAGAAGAAATGGTCGCAATTTAAGTTACGACATGCAAATTGCAACTCTTCCTTTCCCAAGTCTCTTGCTTGGTCAGTCAAAAGGCAATTTCGCAATTCCGCCTCATCGGCCATTTCGCCAACCCGCATCAGCTTGAGAAGGAACATGGGAAAAGGTTGATCGAACGGATCTTCGTTCCTGTATTCCTCTATCTTGTCCTGAGGTCTGCCAAACTTGGTCTTCTTCCTCTTCCTTCTGTCTTAACCCGACTCCCGCTCGGGGTCGACCAACAAAGTTGATTTCTTCGATAACCATTCGCAAAAAAACCTGTTTCTGTCCACCAACCTCTAAACACATTCCTCGTCCTTTCCTAACCGTAACTTCTGCCATTGCCATTTTGCAACAAAATAAATTAAGCGCCGGACATGACCTGTTCCAACTTCTCCTCGACTGCCCGTTCTGATACAAAGTGCCAAAACGCCAATTCAAAAGACTCCTCTTGCTCATCAGCTTCCTTCCAACCTTTCCTACCATTTAGGTAACTTCCGAAGACCAATATTTGTCGGTGACTGTTTAAAGCTGAAAATTTTTACTCAGAAGGAAGAAGACACTGCTTTACTGATAAGCTGACCAAAACCCTATTGCCTCAACCAAAGCTCAATTTACTTGGAGATTCTATTCTTGCCATCTTTTCAAAGGTTATCCATTTACAGCTTTTTGCCAATTCTTCCCTCCGCCTACAAAAGCCCTAAACTGGTTCTGATCCCGTGTTCAGATTGTCTACTTTCCTACGCCTACGACCCGATTTGGAAAGGATGACTCCATTATCAAGATTCGCCATCTTTCCTTAGCCAGTGGCCAGCGGTTCAGCTTCAGCTTCACATGCGCGGGGTCTGCAAGTTTATCAAGCGAATGTTTGAATCTGGAGAAGGAAATTGATTCCACCGTCGAATGTCTCGATGTTCCAAAACTAATGTCGGGGTGGCTGAAGACAGTGAAGAGCGCAAGGGGAACTGGAATAACACTCTTCAAGTTTCGCCAACGGCACTCGCATAATCAGCGTAATGTACAAAAGGCAGGCATAATTCTCATTCGATTAATAGCATTCACTAAATACGAGTTGACTGAGACTGAGGAGAGAGCTGTTGCTGTGAGAATGTTGAGGGAGGGAGGCGTGAGGAAGACTGCCATATTGGCAAGGTCAAGAGAGGCCGCAAAAACTCAGGTAGAGGGAAGACTGAAGCTCATGTTTTTTTCGCCTACCAGGAAGAGGAAGAGCTCCCAACTTGGACCCATTCACATTCCCTCACTCAAATCAGTCAGTCTGTCGTCTACCTCCTTGTAATAATATCATTACTGTGTTGGCGATAGTATCCTCAAAGGAGGCTGGAAGACAGCCTAGGACAACAATCCTCACCAAAAAATCCTGGCCAGATTCTACAAAAACTATACTTTTTTCACTCCTCAAAACTGCAACGTGTTGTGATGCCAGGAAATAATAATGAGAGCGCTTCCGTGTCATCAAGCAAGCATCAAATGACTCAAACGCTCGAAATGCAAAGCTTTTTCGACCGAAACCCTAACAGCGGCATCGCTGTTCGGCGTTAATCTTGTACATAGTATAATTGCTCCTGAATGCAGTGGATCATTCAAGCGGGATTCGCGCTCACAGAATGCTTACTTAGACCGCAAGATGTAAGGAAGAAGCTGGTGGTTGCCCGCCTTGAAGGAAGGGGATCGTGACTCGAGAAACGATATCAGTGTTCAGAGTGCGTGAAAGAAACGGCTTCCGGAACGTGCATCCGGAGGATGTGTCTCAATATCCTGTTGGCAACCTGGGCCGCAACTCCATGTAAGCGTTTGTCCCTTTCTGTATTCCCACTTTACACTTTGCTATTCTTTTCTTCCCCAAGAGGCAACAAGCTTCAAGACGTCCAAGGCGTCTCCCTCCCGCAAACGCTTCTCCACTCCAACCATTTTATACCGTGT